>CM046040.1:58195789-58384154 GCA_025215565.1 Flaveria ramosissima | reverse complement strand
CTGAGTTCAAGAAGTTGCGATTGAATCACGAGTTGTATGCATCAAGCCTTCTTGATTTACCTTGTGGCAATTTTTTTGATGTTCCTGAAGGTAGCTTGCTTCCACAAGTTCTGGGATCAACTACCTGTAATAATAATAGTTTTCTATTCCCAATGCTGAAACGGGTCAGGAGATTTGATACATACCCGATTTTTGATGGTGGTCCTGATGAATATTTCCCAACAGTTGACCAAGCATATAGTCAAAACCTGAATGGTGGGGACATCCCATCATCATCATCATCATGCTTATTTTCAGGCAGCCATGCCTATTTTAATGGCAACATTTCTTCTTCTGAGCCCATTTCATGGGACCAGAAGCTAGAGCTCCCTTCACTCCAATATTCTACCCAAATGGGTAGCTGTAATGCTACACCTTCTTCCCCACTGCCTTCCCTTGAATCTGTTGATACTGTAATCCAACAGTCAACTTTGATTGGTCAAGCAAAGTCAGACAGGGAGAGTGGGTTGTTAGAAGCTGTGTTGTTACAATCCCAAAATTTGAAAATGTCAAAGAGTAGTAATAATAATTCAAATGCTTCAATATTGCCACGTGACGTTAACACTGACAGCTCATCTCAACGGGATGATGACTGGGATTCAATGTCACCTTTGGGCCATTCTGCTGCTTCTGTTTTCAGTGAATATACCCCTCATCAAAGTGGAAGCCCGTTTGATGAACATCAATCTGTTGAGGCCATTTCAGGTGACGAACTGTCTCTTCTTTTTTAAATTAAATAACTCTTCTGTTGAAACTAATATTTTAGAAAAGGTTTTGCTAGCGGTTAACTTTCAACAACCTAATGTTTTTTATTGGATGATAGCTTGGGGTGATTCTGCTTGTGTAACAATAGATGTGAAAAATTGAGCAAGTTGTCCAAATGTGCAACTTTTGGTCAGTCAAAACTGAATGGGTTGGGTTGGTTTGGCCTGAAACACCATCCCTTTTTTTGTAAACTACAATAACCTAAATTTCTTAATAAATGATTTTGAAACTTTTATGCACAAAGTTACATTTCGGGCATTCCTTTTTGGCTAATTCTTTTGACTCCGTCCTTTTGACCCGTTAAAGATTAAAAGTAGTTAACCCAATAAAACTGCATAAATCATAAGTTTGTGGGTTGAAATTACCCTCTGACTGGCTCAAGCCTTTTTTTATACTTTTTATGAAATTTCTTTCTGTGTATAGTTAAACAAGAAGCAGAGGAAATTGGTTTCTTGCAATCTGACAGAGAGGATGACAAAACAAACAACATAGACTATTCACGACCTGATTATTTGTTGGACTCAAACTGGTTTGGCCCGGGTTCAAATGCAGACTACAGTAACTATGATCATTGTATGTTTAGTGACCCGATTCATGGACTTCTTGGTGATCTTTGCAGCGATTCCAACAAACACATTTCAGATTCTTCACCATTTCACGAGCACTTCGGGTCTACTGGCAAATGGGATGACATTTCTGAAATCTGCAGAAACCATTAAAGGCTTCATCTTTTAGAAGTCATGTATCGGTTTTAATGATGACTATTTGGTGAATCATGTAAGTAGTCATTGTGAGACTAGAGTTTGTGACTCATTTCCGTGGGGTTGGATCTTAGGACCCTTGGTTGATTGTTTTTTTTTTTTTTTTAAAGGACCTTGGAACAGTTCATCTTCAACCGCACCTTTGTGATGTTAAAGACTGATTTCACTATATTGCCACTGCATGTTTGATGAATAATGTGTTACTGCAGTTATAAACAACTTTGAACCTGATGACGTGTCTGTAGTATATGTGATTTGCTTGTAGAAAATATACTAGCTATACTGAATTATTCGTGTTTCTTTGATGTTATGATAAGCTATGCTTATACTACTGTAAATGGGCCATCCACAACATGATTAGCATTTTATTAACAGAAAGAGACAAATGTTGATTCACATAAAAAGAGAAAAACTAGTAATCTATAACACATTATTCTTTTGTTTTGGGTTAAGGTCATGCCAAGTGAATATTATTTTTTGCCATTCAAATATGTTAAAACACTAGAAATATACAACACAGTAACTTAGGATGATAGTTCAGTGATAAGAGTTAGAGAGACTTTAGAAATGATTTAGGTTTAAAGACAGCTCAGGAAGTCTTAACTCTTAAAATGAGATAGCCGTTTAAGAATATATATGACTAGAATAATTAAGTACCAAATGGATTAATTGTAATCGTCAAATATTTTTGAGATTTTTCTTTATCAAATACATTTCATTTTATTAATTGTAATCGTCAAAAAAATTGTTGCCATGATTTCTTAATTATTTAATGTAAGGGTGTTAACGAGCTATATACATGGCTGACGGGTTGAACCCGACATGAATCTAAAATATTTACACGAACTCAAACACAAAAATCATATCATACACGTAAACCAACTATTTTAATACATGTATAAGAAAGTTACATTAAACTAGTAATTTTAAATTTTAGGGTTATTAGATTTTAAAAATCCCAAGTTTCATTTAGTGGCCGGGATTAATCTCAACTCAGTAAATGTTTACAGATACTCCTAACTTTGAGTTTATTTTCCTCCAACGATCTATTACTAACTGAGAGTTAACCCCGTTAGTTTTTTGATGACGTGGATTGTTTTCGTGGCCAAAACACTAGACATAAAGCTGAAATCTGTCATCAGGTCCGTCAATTTAAAAATTCTGCGCCCAAAAACCCATCAATTTCCACCTCCTGATTTGAACCACCGAACTCGTTGGAGGTAGATTTCAAGTGATAACGAAATCTAGACAATGGAAAACGAACCTAATTGAGAATAGGCGGTGTTGGAGGTAGATTTCAAGTGATGATGAAAGTGGCCCCATTTCATAAAAAAAAACAACGAGTGTTAACTATCCGTTAGTAAAGAATCATTGGAGGACAATAAGTTCAAAGTTAGAAGTGACTGTAAACATTATCTGAGTTGAGATTAATCCCGGCCAATAAATGAAAGTTGGGATTATTAAAATAATATTAATAAATATTAATAAAAGTTGACTAACCTACTAATTTCGTATTAGATTTAATGGTTAACTCATCCATAATAGAAAATACAAAAAACTTATTTATATAATACTAATTATCAACTTTGTTGTGCATTATGGGTTGTATTTTATGTTTTATAAATTGTACCTTACTTTCTTTATTTTTTTATTTTTAACCCTATAGTTTACATCTTTTACATTTAACTTTTACATTTTTCATTTTCAACTTTGGTCTCATATTTTTTTATCACTTATAATTTTTTTTGTTTTACGTCTCGGTTTAAAATTTTGAGTTAACATACAGGCACATGTATAGGTGGTTTAATGATTTCACATTTTTTTTTCTGTTTCACGATCGCGTTGTGTAATACACTTCGTTCTACTTTATACACATTAACACATCGCAATGTATATGCATGATTTAAAGTTTTATGCTATTTTTATGTTCGGTTTTGTTTCTTTTGTTTTATGTGTTTTTCTGATGTTGGTGGTCACTAGCGACGGTATGATATTGATACTATTTGATAGGGTTTTACGCCCCACCACAACGCGTGGAGTTATATACTAGTTACTTTCAAATATCACATTTTTGTTCCTGTAAAGGTTAAATTCCAATGACTTTTTCCAAAAAGTTATCGCCTAACTTTGTGCATTTGGGTTGATTGGTAAACACTTCACACAAAATTCTTAACATCTGCTTTTATAACATTATTAGTCTATAATTTCAGAAGGCAAAGAGCGTGTCTGGTCAAATGGGTTATTATATATTTTTTGTAATACAAGTCATCATATTAACCAACACAATATTTGATCATAAATAAAAATATACCATTTCTTAAACTTACTGAACCTAGTGGACATTTTAAGGACTCAAACATGATAACATAAATACAAATTGAACTCCAAACAACATTACAAGATAGTTAAAAAAGACTTCAAACTTATAGGGTGTCAAGTCCTTAATAGACATCAAACACAACTTTTCCTATATGCTTGCATTAGTAAAAACTCCGAAACACTAGTAACCCTACTAATTGATTTAAAAGGAACTTTAATGAAACAATTTTTATTTTTATTAACATAACATTTATATGATATTTTAACTGAATATATACAATAGTATTATTATGAAAAAAACATTCAGACATTTACAGTTCACCTGCAGCAATAACCAGTTTGTCTCATGTTTATATAAATTGAGATTTTCACATATTTCCTCTTCCTAAGACCATAAATTACATATTTTCTCAAGCTAAAAGATTAATTACATATATCCCCTTCCTAAAACATATATATTACATATTCACTCATTTCATTAAACTTAACCTATTAAATAATTATTTTACCTTGTTTTTACTAAGTGTTTTTTACATATTAATGTTTTATTATTATAATCGTTTAAAATTTTTGACAATAATATATTTTGAAGATACAAGTTTGATTATCGGTTATTGTTGTTTCGAGATAAAATTTAAAACAAGATGAAATTTTATTGTTTTTATTTATATAGAAGACTTGAATTTAGGTAACTATATAATTGATAGTCTTTGAAAATGAAATATATAACAATAATTTATTGAAAATACGAGTAATATAATCATTCAATAAATAATTTTAATATAACGGGTAAATATATAATATATATATTTTAGAAAGAGGAAATATGTAAATGATTTTCAGAGTTGGATAAATATGTAATTAATAATTTTATTAGGGGGAAATATGTAAATGCCCTATATAAATTTGTTTCTATTTAGTCTAACACAAAAATTTGAACAAAAATTATTGAAATGATAAACAGATCATGTATAAGTTAAATGACATTTGCTCAGAAACATCCAAACACATTGAATTTTCTCCCAAAATACGAAACAAAAAAAAAACCCCTTTAAAAAAACTTAAAAATTACATAAAATAATAAAAGTTTGTGCTAAAGACAAGCCAATAATCAGATGGTCACTCGATTTGTAAAGGTGTACAGTATACCAGCCTGCAAGCTTCTTAAAACTGCAATCAGCTGTTGACTAAAAGATCATAGAACATCAAGTGAAATTAATACTTCACAAACCCCACCAACTTAACTTTCTCAGTTCAAATGGTAGCATGAAACTAATAATCCCAACTGTAGTCTCTTTTTCCATAATTGCTTGAGTTCCCAAATCGTGATGCAGAAAATCGCTGTTGATATCCATTAGAACGTACTGGACTATCGTAATGAAACTTTCCCTGATTGCTATAGAAGCCTGTACCGTTATAACCTGAATTATAACCACTACCACCATGGAATCTATCATTAGAAGATTTATAACCACTATCGTGAAATCTATCATTAGACTTATACCTAACTGGGGTCTTTGGAGATCCCCAATCACGGTTATGGTGGTGATGGTGATGGTAATGGTTATGGTTATGGTTATGGTTATAGTTATAGTCACCAGGGTCTTCGGTTGTCCAACCACCCCTACCCCTTGATTTCGGTTGAGATGAACTCGGCTGACCATATTGCGTTTTATTTCTTTTACGAGCATTACCTACGTCATGAGGCACAGATCTGACTCCTAAATGGTTTCCATGTTTACCCTTTGAGTGGTTCTTCTTAAGACTCGAGAATTCACTTTTCTTCTTTCCCTTCTGATAAAGCACAAAAAACATCACTTAAAATTTGTTACATTGACGAACCAAAGTTAATAATTTTAATCATTTTACTTATAGTGAGTCAAATTTTAATCTACGACAGGCCCAAATAAGTCAGATATAAGGTTTGGCATAGTACCAAACGGGCTGAAAGCCCCCCAAACACTGTTTTTAAACAAACACTTGTTAAATCATTTTATTGACTAGAGTACTAGACTATTATTCAAAACAAATTTGTGATCACTTTTGCAAACTTATTAAGTACAAAAAATGTTTGAGGTCAACCCCACCCGGCTCATAGCTAACAAATCAGGAAAAAAGGCTGCTACCTTAGCAGAAGTAGTGCATTTACGTGCCATGTGGCCTTCCTGGCCACACTTGTAGCAAGAACTTGGAGTTCCATTACTAGTTGTTTCTGCATGCACTCTTGCACATTCCTGTATAAAAACCGGTATATAAGACTAAATAATGTAATATGCAAATATATAACATCGATCAAACTGAATATGAAGATAAGTCAGGCTGATAATGTAGCTTAAAGAAATTACCCAACCAGAATGGCCCAACTGACCACATCTGTAACAGGAAACCTCTTGTGGACCTTCACCAGCGTAGTTTACACAGCAAAGATGGCCAAAACACTTGCAAACATAACATTGTATTTCCTAAAAAACCATAAAGTCTTAGAAGTTGATCTATTTCCTAAGCATAAAGTAAATATTACAAAACTTGATTAGAAAAAAGCTTAAATGAAAAATGAAAGTAGATGTATAAATACTGAAAGACATTATGCAGTCATACGGACCTTGAGATCATCTGAAGAATAGTTGCCCCTGCATGAGAACATTTCATGCCCAGAATCACCACATTTTAAACATATTTTAGCGCTTTGTAATCCAAAATTGGACTTCTCTGGGCAATCTTTTGCACGATGACCACCTTTCTTGCATATAAAGCAATCTTTCCCCTGTTGGAAATAACATATATTACAGGGTTTTAGAAAAACTTAGCCAGAGAAAGAAAGGAGTCACCCATACAGAAAGCTTAAAAAAGCTACATTGGTCTTTAAATCATCAAAACTATTTTAAAAAATATTATAACTAAAATAACCAAACTGAGTGAGAAACTGGTGGTTTAGTTATGGTTTTGAATAACCAAGTTTTGATCATAGTTATATTATGACTTATTTAGCCCAAAATCTGATTGAACTTCTTAACTGAAATGGGTTTCAAGTGACCCACACAGCCACAATCAAAACCTATAATCAACCAAACCACCTTTACAATAACCAAATAACCAAACCATTTGTAATTGATAATACAGGTTAAGAAATCTAATAACCAAAATATCACTTATAGGTTTTGGCCCACAACCAAACCAAACCAACTCATGCTCACCCCTATAATGTATAAAACAAAAATGACATAAATGACAAATAAAGGTATACTTTATTTACTAATCCTAACCTTGTTGCATTGCTTCACATTGTGCTCCAAACTACCACAAACAAAACAAGGTTTCTTTCGTTTCGCTGACGTACAGTTTGCAGCTGTATGACCACCTTCCCCACAATTATAGCAATTTCCCCAGCTGTTGTCTGGAGGATCAAAATACCTTGGTCCCCTCTGATAATAAGTAACTCATTAACATATAACAGAAGCCATTATTCGTATAATTGCAACAAGTTTGATTTTTTTCAATGTACAGATTTAACTCACAAGAAGCTTTCGCAGAACAGCATTATCAGATTTCTCTGAAAGATCTGCCTCCACTGTTGCATTAGTATCTATTTGCCCACCATCATCCTCCTTTGTTTCCATATCTTCAACCTATAAAAACATAATAAGCTATAAAATCATAAACACCACCATATCATTGTTCACTTAATGCATAACAGCCTTTACTAAAAAAACAGATTCTTCCTACTACAATAAAGCAAATTCATGAGTTAATGTTACTTAAATTAAAGAAAAAGCAAGCTGAGAACAAACTAAACAAACCCCAATTCCAAATCCCCTCATTGCCTGAAAAAGAAAACAGATAACCCATATTCATGAACAATCAACATATTTAAGCTCCAGCACTAAATCTATGCGCAATAAAACAAAGGGTTTAAAAAAATATTAAAAAAAAACACAAAAACTTGCAAAAATTCAAGACGATTCGAACAGCTTACGGCATTAACTTGTGCTCCAATCTCCTCCTTATCCTTGTCCTTGTTCTTGTCCTTGTCCTTGGCCTTCTTTCTCTTTTTCTTGACTTCCGTTACAGAGGATGAAGGGTTGGTGGTGGTTTGAACACCAGAGGCTCTTAGCATTGCTTTTTCAACGATTTTCAAGCTGAGGTCATCGTCGGCCTCATCGTCGCTGCTGAGGATGATTGGGGCGGAGTCAAATTGAGGGTCTTGGTCAGATTTAGGGTTTGATTTAGGGTGTCGTGGTCGTTTTCTTGCGGATTTACCCATTTGCAGCGATTGGAATATGAATGGGTGGAGAGAAACCCTAACCCTCCTTGCCGCTACGCCCTTGTAAGCTTTTAAACGTTCCTTGCCTTGTGTGTTTGTAGTTTTGTTTTGTGTTAAAATCACACACTAACAACTTATTTCTATATTATATTGTTTGTATGAATATTCATATTCATATATTTTAATTTTTAAAGTATATTTTATTTGTTTGTGTAATATAGGCTGTAAATATTAAAGAAATTAATTTTATATAGTTTAAAAGGTATAAATCCAAGTTTTGAAGCTTTACCTAAAAGTAGGCTATTCTTAATTCTTTAACATCACACACGTCCTCTAAAAACAAGTTCGACTGAATTATGCTTAGAGTCTGATGCAACCAAAGAGCTTTTAGTATACACTACTGAAGTACAAAAAAGTTACTTCGAAAGATTTGATACAACTCAGTGAATTATACTAAGTATCACATCTTCCGAATCCAAAAGACCATATCTTCCGAACCCAAACAAGTATTTATCTCTGCTGGATTTGAAGGGGTAAAGATTGAAAACTCAACTATGGACTCTAGTACCAAGAGTCCTAGTTCATGTTCAACTCATCCCTGTGAAGAAAAAAAGGCTGATCAAATGACACCACTACTGCACAACCTGAACCATCCAGTTCCAAAAGCAAGCCTCACCCTAAGAAGCCTGATGCATCATCTGTGAAGATGAAGATGGAAGTGGTAAGTGATCAAGGTTAGCCTTCTACTCAAAAGAAGACTCTCAGAAAAAAAAAGCCAACCGAATGCATTATGTGTGATAATACTTCTCATCTTGCTAAGGATTGCATCTACAATCCCAAAAGTATTATCCATAAGAATAAGAAGAAAACTTCTGAGAAGAAAAAAAAGAAGATAGCTTCAGAAAGAAAATCTGTTCCTTCCTTCCGAAGCTCCAAAGTGAAGAAAAATACAAGTGAAAACTTGCATTTGGAAGAAAAATTGGTCTCGAAAGAAAGAAATGCTTCCAAAGTACTAAAGTCTGCTGCAGTGGATGCAAGATATTCCGAAGGTCCAGTCTTCAAAACTTCCGAAGTATTAAAGGTCAAGTCTAATCTTCCAAAGATGGTGTGGAAGATAAAGGAAGAACATGTGACTGAAAGTTCTTCATCAACAACAACAAATGATCCTCAAAGCTTGAATATAGGATCAATTACTATTGCATTCTCTTCAGTTCATTTTGACAAGCCCAAGACCAACAAGGCTTGGGTTTCCAAATATAACTAACCATCTATTTTTGTGCAGAAATAGCTAAAGACCAAAGGAAATGTATGGATCGTTGATAGTGGTTGTTCCAGGCACATGACAGGCAATGGCTCTTTGCTTCAAACTTTAAGAAAATTGATGGAGGATCAGTTGCTTTAGGTGGAGATTCAGGTGGTTACATAACTGGAATAGGCAGGTTCACAAATGGTAAGCTCAGCATTGAGAAGGTAAACTTTGTCAAGAAGCTTGGGTACAATCTACTGAGGGTATCCTAATTTTGTGATCAGAGACATAATGTCACACCCTCGCCAAAAGCGGAAAACGGGGATGTAACGAGATCGGGATCGTCATAACACATGGTAAGCGATAGAGATGCAATATAATAAATGATGACAAGCGTGTCATGACGACACCCGACAACAAGGGGACTTGTGTCGTGTTTAGTCAGTATTCACGACAACATAGCCATAAGCATAAACATGATAAACGATTCACATAATCACATAAAGATGAAATTATAATGTAAATTCCCACAACCCGGGAACAAGTATCAAAAGATTATAATTGTTTAACCAGACTACAACATTGTTCAAAGTAATTGTTTGTCAAATATGTTTAGTCTCAAAAATACATCCTAGGGTCTCCACTAAGGCAGCACACCTAGATTCCTCAGTTTGCATGATCACCTGAAAAGATATGCTCAAAATGGTCAACAAAATCGTTGGTGAGCTCGCAGGTTAAAGTAATAAATAAGTAAGTGATGCTATATATAGTAAATGATGTGGAATACCGTGAATACAGTTATATAAACAAGTAAAATCACATGACAATGAGCTTTGCAACCAAACCTAGCGACGTACACAAAGATATTGTCGGAATATATTCACCCAAGGGCCCGTTCCTGGCCACTGATGGTACCAACTAGTATACCAACGAACAAGGGTGGGGGTGTCAACCCAGTAGTACTACCAATACCTATCCGTCGGTTCCCACACTGGAATTAAACAGTTGCAAAGATAGAACCACATAGTAGACTCAAGCATGTATCATATAAGTACTTGTAAAACAGTATCACGTTGATTCCATGTATGTAAAATGTAAGTAAGTTGTACAACATTGAAAATGGGTGAGCATACTTTTCCCCAAGTTGTAAATGATTGAAATATTGTAAGCGTAAAAGGGGCCACGAAACTCACTTGTTAAGTGGTAAGTATGTAAGATCAATGTATCCAAATGTTGTATGCAAATGAACGGTCAAACACCTATTGACAGTTACTGATAAGCATTAATGATATGAAATAAGCGTATAATATTGTTCAGTCGGTTCGGGTTGTATCGGTTGGGTCGCACGTAACACACACAAACAGACACACGTATTAGATCTTATGTAGATCTAAGTACTAGACATTGTCGCCATTGCTGATGATATGAGTGTAAAAGTTTCATTGTTATTGAAGAAGTATTAGTTAAATATCAGTAGTTATAAGTCGGTTGATAATTGTAAAACGTTAGTTTGATTTGATTTTGAATAGTATTTGTGGCCTTTATAGCGTTGACTTTAATCTTTGTGGCCGAACAATGGCAACTGTGTTAATGTTACCTCAACATCACACGACATACACACACCACGCACAAGAAGGAAATCACACACAACAACTTCAGTCGCAAGACAAGACCAGACGCACGACTTAACACTCTATTCGCATGAATCAACCCTCAATCGTGTGAATCAGCTTCATTCGTACGATTGAGCCTTCATTCGTATGACTGGCATTCAGTCGTACCACACAACACTCAATCGCACGACTCAACCTCCATACGCACGAATCAACCTTCAATCGTGCGAATCAGCTACATTCGTACGATTGAACCTTCATTCGTGCGATTGGACTCCAGTCGTGCGATACACGCACAATCGCATACATTCATTCGGTCACTTGATTCAATCGCATACATTCATTCACTCGCATGACTCAATCGCACACATTCATACAGTCGCACGACATACCTAGTCGCACAACTCAGTCGCACGATTGACTCAAACGCATGGCTCAGTCGCACGACTCACCCAGTCGCACGACTCAATCGCATGACAGACCCAGTCGCCTGGACAGCAGAATCGCGACTGTTGACACATACACAACAAGAAGCACACGCAGAAAAGACCTCACACACACCCACACGACCTAATGTGTTCAGGTTGAACCCGAACACCCGAAACCCTAGTTTGGACAGCCGTGAATAAGCAAGAAAAGGGACAACCAAAGTCGTCTACCTGCTAGAATGGAGTAGACTAGGCTGTAGATGAAGTCTAGACGACGAAAACGAGACCAAGCGGGTCGGATTTGGTGCTAAGATGAAGAAGATGGTGAAGGAGAGGATGAAGAAGATGAAGAAGAAGAAATGGTTCTAGGGCTGGAAAATGGGGCTATTTATACCCTTTCCAAGTTTGCAAAATGTCATGTTTAGTCCCTGCACTTAACCCCCGAGTTTCCCAAATTTGTTTCGGTTGAAAAACGACTTTGTTAGGTTATTCATATTAATTATAAAAATGTATTTAATGATATTTATAACTTAAAAATGGTTTTATTAATGACGTTAATTTTATGTAAAAATGATACATTTGGCGTTTACGATGATGAAATTTTAAAAGTTTTTAAGGATAGCATATGATTACAATAAAGGCACAAGCACAACGATGATAAGCAAGCATAATATCCACATAAAGAGTTAATAAAGATGAGGAATGATTGACCAAAGAATAGTTAACGGAAAACCACGTTAATTGACGGACCTTAAGGTGACGGATGTCACAGTATCCCCCCAGTTGAGAGAATTTCGTCGTCCCGAAATTCAGCTGGAGTTAGGTCCAAGAGTGTCATCCTCGAATAGATATGGATATTGAGTTTCATCTGATCTTCTCGTTCCCATGTAAACTCTGGCCCTCGTTTTGAATTCCACCTTACGTGAACAATATGTTGATACATATGTACCTAGATCCTGATATGAATGTAATATGTCTTGTTTGTCTTACACTGATGTAATGTTTGGAATATTAATGAAATAAAAATGGTTGTTTGTGATTTATAATGTTTAATATTTCATTAATGAGTTGATGATGAATTGGTTAAATAGGTTTGTGATTGTTTGAATTGATACACATAATGTTATATTAATGAATACATTCAAACTTAACAAAATGAAGTTCTCATGCGATTGGCCCATACGAATGGACCATACGCATGAATAACTTCAGGCGAATGACTCAATCGCACGACTGAACCAGGAGACTGGATCAGTCGTATGATTGTAACATAAGATTGGCTCAGTCGCACGACTGAACACTCAGTCGTGCGGATGGATCAACCGCATGGTTCAATCGCACGACTGAACCATACTAATGGTTCAGTCGCCCGAATGAACAACTCTAACCTATAAATACCACCCAATTCGTGAAAAAACGTAAGCATTCATTCTATTTCGACTCCAGACGTACCCTAGCCGTCCAGAAGCCTCCAAGTTCATACTCCAAGTTCATAGAACGCTGTAGATCGATTCCTAATCGACTCTTAACGTTTGATTCAATACTTTATTGATTCTACGTGCGTTCTCACTGATTGAATCGCCAATCAAATAGGATTCCGCACTATTTGGTCTGGTTTACACGTTAATCAGTTGGTGTTTCGTTCAAATACCAGATCCTAACAAGTGGTATCAGAGCATTGGCTCTTGATTACGTGTGATTCAATCAATTTTGATACAAAGTTTGTGTTTTTTCACTAAAAACGCAATCTTTTTGTGTCAAAAGTTGTCTTGGACGTCCCCTGCTCATCAAGTTTTGGTTTCTACGGCATTAGGCGATTAGGGTTGGTGAAAATTCGGATTTTTACGGCCAAAACACGTTTAACCTAGAAATTTTCGCAAAACAAGCAGCTTCAGTCGCACGATTGACCCAATCGCACGACTGGACTTCATTCGCATACTCCAGACGCACGATTGGACTGAGTCGCATCTTCATTCGTACGACTAAGCCTACCGTTCGCAGTGTTCATACGCATCAGTTTCATTCGCACGACTGAACCAATCGCTGAGTTCAGCCGCACGATTGAACCAGTCGCATAGTTCATTCGCACGGATAGCCCATTCGCATCACTCCAGTCGCACCAGTTAACAGATTGTTTAAGAAACTTAAAGTTAACCGAGATGGAAGATCAGATGCCAGCGTTTACAGCCGGGAAGGACTCACGGATCCAGAACTTACTGTTACTTGCGAGTGAGGTGGGGAACCCCCAAAGCTCTTAACGTTAGATGAGTTTCCCCACTGGAAACAATGTTTTGAGATCTACCTCAATGGAGTGGATCTAAATATGTGGGAAGCTATTGTGACAAGTTATAGTATGCCGGTGGGAGCTGATGGGGTGAAGCTTACTTTAGGAGGAATGACTGACGCTCAGAGAGTTTAAGTATAATGCAGAAAAGAGAGTCATGCATTGCTAACACATTCTATTCCTAAGGATATTTTTCCACCAGTATTCAGAGAATAAGACAGCCAAGAAATTTGGGATGAGCTGGAGAAGAGATATGACGGGAATGCTTCGCTGAAGGCAATTAAAGCTAAGGAGTTGAAGAAAGAATTTGACAACTTCTCATCGATGGGAAATGAGAGTTTAGACGATGTCATTGATAGATTCTACCATTTGATGAACGAACTGCATACACATGGTGTTGCTACTACCATGGAAGATAAAGTGTCAAATTTTGCAGACGGATTGCCAGAAAAATGGGCTTCTTTTGTGTCAAATCTGAGATAGAATGAAATGTTAGCAAAGTTGGACATCAATGACTTCATTCTAAAGCTACGAGAAGAAGCACTTGGGATGAAGTACGGAGCTCAGAAGTCCTCATACACTCAGAATCCAGCTTTGTACAATGCCACTCCTCAAGTTAAGACGTCTGGAGCACCTCTTCAGACCGCCTTTGTGTCTAGCTCATCTGGTCCCTCACAAGCTTCTCCTTCAGGATCAGAAACCTCAGGGTCTTCTAGTACCCATTACATTGGATCTGAAGCAAATGCTACTAGACTGAAGACCGAGAACCTCGGGAACGTGACAGTAGAAGTAGCTCGAGAGCACATGGATCTCTTGGCAGCAGTGGTCCATTCTTATGATGGACTTATTGCTGGGAAAATTGGAAACTGCCATCTGGCAGATGAGGACTACGAGCAGGTAGATGAAATGGAACTGGAGAGGATGGATATTATGTGGGCCTTAGCAAGTGCTGTCCGGAGGGCGAAGAAGTTTGTGAAGAAGACCAGACACAACTTGGTTGCTACTAAGGACACTACATTTGGCTTTGACAAGAGCAAGGTGACCTGCTTTAACTGTGGAGAAAAGGGGCACTTCAAAAGAGAATGTGTGAAGCCAAAGAAGACTGGGAACGGGAACCCATTCTCGTCCTTCACTCGTCAAGACAAGCAAGCTAGCAGTTCTACTTCATCAAGCAAGGATCCAAAAGCCTTGACTGCCCATGATGATGAAGGATAGGAGTGGAGCTTTCGGTTTGTCTCTCCAGGGGAATCCAATATTGCAAGCGTGGAAGACTTAGATGAGGATTCCGCGAGTGAAGGAGATATTGCAGTTGAGATAGCGATGTCAAATAGTGAAGAGACAACTGCAACTGAGGTCAGCTACAAGCCTGAAGAAGGGATGTCTACAACAAAGACAGAATCACCAGAACCAGAGACATCTGATGCTGCATTGATGGCTAATTCTTCAGAATCTCCTCAGGTAAGTACCACTGACCAACTGGTTAAAAATCATGCTTGTTCTGATTGTAATACATTTAGAGAAAGCATAGATCAGAAATTTGCAAGGTTATTAGATCATAATGATAACTTAGTAAAGGATTTGCAACTGTGCACTGAGGCTAATAGAGTTTTAAAACAAAATGAGTATAGTTACAAAGAAAAGATAGACCTTTTGAATAAACAGCTTAGGGAAACTGAAGTAGTAGCATTTAACCAAGCTAATGACATTAGGTACTATCTTAACTCCCTAGAAGACACTAAGAAGCAAAAGGCAGTTTTAGAAGTAGAAGTCAACTCTTTAAAGGAAAAACTGCATAGTTGGACAAGTTCATCACATATTGTCCAACACTTAGTGAGAGAACGTAACAACGGGGAGGGTTTGGGTTATAAAGTAGTTCCACCACCACCTGAGACCTTGATGAACACTAAGAGTAGACTAATAAATAACAATCCCATCAAGGATCATGTGGTATCTACTCCTCTTGTTAGTGATCCAAATTCCTCATGTTCTTCAACTGAATCTGGAACAAAACAAAAGGAGGCCACTTCAAAGGCAAAGGGTAAAATGCCTTGTGTTAAACTGGAAAAAGAATTTGAAAAGGTTAATATAAAGTCAGGGTCAAACAAAGTCAAATCTGAACCTAAAAAGGCTGTTAATGTTAATCTTTCACAAGTCTCATGTCAAAATCTAGTTAACCAAAAGGAAAAGATGTTAAAAGTGTTAAAGCAATTAATTTTGTTAAACAAGAGAAAACATCAAAAGAAACAGAGTCAAAACCCAAACTAAGTTATGTCACTAGGGTGTCACACACATCTCCACAACGAAAGTTTAATCATAAAGTTGATAGCAGGTCATGCTACAACTGTGGAGAGTGTGGACATATTGCTTCCTTTTGTCCTTACTATCAGACACCTAGGAAGAAAATTGAACTTCAGGATTCAAAACCTAGGTCTTCTAAGAGGAGTTCCTTAACTCCACCTAGAAGAACTAGTGAACCCAATGTTCAACCCGTTAGCCAGACGACTGTTTATCACAAACAGGCCTTACACAAATCTAGTTTATGGAAAGAAAAATCATCCTGCGTGTCTGATAATGAAGACAAGAAGGCACCTGAGCTACCCTCACCTTCTAAGGGTCAATGGGTTGAATTCATGATGTGTGATGCCTCTGGGAAACCCAAGCTAGTAAAGGCTTGGGTTCCTAACCTAAACTAATGTTTTACCTTGTATGTGCAGGGTGTTCGCTACAGTGCTGAAACCAACATGTGGATTGTAGACAACGGAGCATCCAAGCACATGAAAGGAAACATGGCTCTTTTATCAAACGTCAAACAAATAAAAGGAGGGCATGTTTCGTTTGCTGGTAACAAAGGAGGCTATATTACAGCTCAGGGAGAGGTTGGAAATCAGAAAGTTAAGTTTGATAAAGTGAACTACGTTCAACAACTTCAAAACAACTTACTTTCTGTTTCCCAAATATGTGACAAAGGATTTAAAGTCATATTCGACAACAAGAAGTGTTACGTCCTAAAGAAAGACTACGTGATTCCGGAGGGCCAAGTTTTGATGACAGCTTCAAGATATAAAGACCTTTATGTTTTGGATCTCTCAACGGCTTCTACAACAGATCATGAAGTTCAGTGCTTTCTATCAAAAGCTACTGAAAAAGACTCCATCTCCTGGAATAGGAGAATGGGACACATTAATCAACGGAAGATGAATCACTTGATCCAGAAAGATCTCGTGAGAGGAGTTAACGTCAAAAGTTTCCAACTTCCGGATTTCTGTGTAGCATGCAAGAAAGGCAAACAGACGAAGAAGTTTCATAAGGAAAAGAAAGTTCATTCTATCGAGCTTCCTCTTGAACTTCTTCACATGGATCTGTTTGGTCCAGTTAGTACAAAGAGCATTGCAGGTGACTTGTACTGTTTTGTGGTTACTGATGACTATTCAAGATTCTCTTGGGTAATGTTTCTGAAGTCCAAATCAGAAACATTTGAGTCATTCAAGGAGTTAGTAACCACACTGGAATCTCTCTACAAGCTGAAGGTGAGATAGGTACGCTCAGACAACGGGACTGAATTCAAGAATCAGTGGATGGAGGCTTACTGCAAGGAAAAGGGAATTGTGCACCAATTCACTTCTGCCTACACGCCTCAGATGAATGGTGTTGCTGAGAGAAAGAATAGAAGCTTGATAGAGACAACACGAACAATGATGGCAGACTCGAAACTGCCTATCCAATTCTGGAATGAGGCAGTGGCAAATGCAAGTTATACATTGAATCGAGTTCTGGTAGTCAAGCGCCACGGAAAGACATGTTACGAGCTACTACAACGATGTAAACCGAATCTGGAGTATCTTGAACCTTTTGGCGCGCCGTGCACTCTTCTGAAGAAGACTCAAGAAGGTAAATTCAGCGAGAAGGCTGATGAAGGAATCTTCCTAGGATACAACATACCGAACAAGAGAGTTTACAACAACTCAATGGGTTTAGTAGAAGTGTGGTGTAATGTTGATG
The DNA here is from genome assembly GCA_025215565.1 of Flaveria ramosissima. NCBI lineage: Eukaryota > Viridiplantae > Streptophyta > Magnoliopsida > Asterales > Asteraceae > Flaveria > Flaveria ramosissima. The sequence goes on along the minus strand of CM046040.1, from coordinate 58,366,439 downwards.
TTCAGACATATACCACACCACCTACTGGCAAAGGACCCGCTTGTTTTTGCGACTATGATGGATTCTTCAAGTCCTTCAACATCCCTATCTCTCCTTCTGATGACGAGTTAGCTACACGGATGATGTATGATATCTTGAACACACCATCTCTTGATTCAACATCATCGAGCTCACAGGGAGAATCATCTCATCACTCAGGGGGAGTAGTCGACGACAGTGACTCCTCCTCAGAAGATGAAGCTAAAGAAGATGACCAGATTAGTCAGGAGGAACAGGTTCCAATTCCTGCAAGTTCACAAGCATCTAACAGTAATGCCCCTTCGACTTCAGAACCTCAAACTCCATCTACCTCAGATGTAGAACCAAATGTTCATAATCTTGGCTCTGAGGTAGCTGTTCCTACTACTCTAGGATCACGTCTAAATGTCTATCTTCCCCTAGACAATGTCATTGGGGATGTCAGATCAGGAGTACAAACCAGAAATCAGCTGTTCTCAGCTGATTATGCCTCTGTTATGGAAAAAGGTTACATTCATGATGGTGCTTATCGGTGTTTTGTCTCGCAGTTTGAGCCAAAATACGTCAGTGAAGCACTAAACGATGAGGCGTGGGTGAGTGCCATGCAAGAAGAACTTCTTCAGTTCAAGAAGTTGGGTGTATGGACTCTGGTAGATAGACCTAAAGGTGCTAAAGTCATTGGCACCAAATGGGTCTTGAAATGCAAGAAGGATGACCAAGGGGTCATTATCAGGAACAAGGCTCGACTGGTGGTTCAGGGATTTCGCCAAGTCGAGGGGATTGATTACAATGAAGTGTTTGCACCCGTGGCTAGGATGGAAGCCATCCGTATCTTCCTTGCCTATGCATCGTATATGAAGATTAAAGTCTATCAATTAGATGTGAAGAGTGCATTCCTTCATGGGGAAATTCGAGAGACAGTTTATGTCAGTCAACTCGAGGGATTTTGTTAAGACCTGGTATTTGAACGAAATACAGAATGATTAACGTGTAAACCAAACCAAATAGTGCGGAATCCTATTTGATTGGCGATCCAATCAGTGAGAACGCACGTAGAATCAATAAAGTATTGAATCAAACGTTAAGAATCGATTAGGAACCGATCTACAGCGTTTTATGAACTTGGAGTATCAACTTAGAGGCTTCTGGACGGCTAGGGTACGTCTGGAATCGTAATAGAATGAATGTTTTCGTTATTCCACGAATTGGGTTGTATTTATAGGTTATTATTGTTCATTCGTGCGACTGAAGCATAAGTATGGTTCAGTCGTGCGATTGAACCATGCGGTTGATTCATCCGCACAACTGAGTGTTCAGTCGTGCGACTGAGCCAATCTTATGTTACAATCATACGACTATCCAGTCTCCTGGTTCAGTCGTGCGACTGAGTCATTCGTATGGAGTTATTCATGCGTATGGTCCATACGCATGGGCCATTTGCATGAGAACTTCATTTTGTTTTGTTTGAATGTCTTAATTAATATAACATTATGTGTATCAATTCAAACAATCACAAACCTATTTAACTAATTCAACATCGACTCATTAATGAAATATTAAACATTATAAATCACAAACAACCAATATAATTTCATTAACATTCCAAACATTACATCAGTTTTAGACAAACAAGATCTATTACATTCATATCATGATCTAGGTACATACATGTATCAACAAACTCCCCCTTGGACCTAGATCTCTCTAATGTCTTGTTTTCTGCATTACCTCCTCATACTTCTTGTACTTATCCTCTTTTGTGACTCCTGCGTGAATCTCAAACGCAAAACAGAGTCTTATGACGTTCTGGAACTGGAGGGCTTGTACTATATCCTGCGTGTCATAGAACAGTGGCCACTTGTATAGAGTGTAGACATCATTAGCTGACAAGTTGGTAAGCCACATTGGGTCAAATACCCTGATAGTATCCATTTGGCTCTCTTTGTTTAGGACTATGACCGCTTCTTCTGTCCTCCAATCACAGTACCACCACTTAAAGTGTGGAGTGAAGTCCTGTGGCATTTCCCTGAGCGGGATTCTTGACATCGTGCGCGGAGGACTCCACTTCAACACTATCTTTGGTTTTCCAGTAATGGCATCAACTTCAGACCTTCTGATGTACCTTGTAGGCTGTTGGGGTCTGAAGTTAACCCACCTGGTGTGGTACTCCTTCCTTAGGGCAGCCTCAAACCAGCCTGACATCTTTCTTGGGTCAGCATACAACAGCTTCAGTTTGGCCAGCTGGTTGAGCTCAAAACCTGGTAGAGTCTTTAGATCATGTGGAAATCTAAAGTACTCTATGCCCTTTTCCCTCTTAACTGCATAGACATTTAGATCCTCAAAATATGCCCACGCTATAATCCTGCCTGAATGATTAACGTGTAAACCAAACCAAATAGTGCGGAATCCTATTTGATTGGCGATCCAATCAGTGAGAACGCACGTAGAATCAATAAAGTATTGAATCAAACGTTAAGAATCGATTAGGAACCGATCCACAGCGTTCTATGAACTTGGAGTATCAACTTGGAGGCTTCTGGACGGCTAGGGTACGTCTGGAATCGTAATAGAATGAATGTTTTTTTACTCTGTAGAGTTTGGTGTAGGCGTCCTGTTTAGGTGCAGCGCGTTGGGCTCAAACTTCTTCAAAACAAGCAGCCCATTCAGCCTTTCGGATGTCAACATCATCGTTTGAGGCTTGGGCCGTTCCCTCTGTCTTCTCTGACTCCTGCTCCATCTTATCTAACACCTCAAACGTATCACTAACAAGGGATTCACCCAGATTGGGGACCACATTTCCCTCATTGTCAGCATACTGAGGGTAGTGCTCTGCAGTGACATCTTCTATCTCTATTTCATCAATGTCGTTGAGCTCTTCGTCAATTGTAGAGTCACATGTTGGAGCATCCTTTACAATCTCATCGGGATTTAGCTTGAAGATCTCAGCTAGTTGCTCATTTGATAGATCGTGAATTATTTCCCCTTCTTCAAGGGTATAACTCACCGATCTCCTGACGATCTCTTGCAGATCAAGAATCATAGTTAACTGAGTCTTGACCTGTGAAGGGGAGCAACATCAAATTCATCCCTCTGATAGTTTGGATTTTTGTCTTGGATCATTGGATCATCGCTTGGTGGAGCAGAGGAGGAAGCTTGTTGGTCTTGTTTCTTCTTAGATCTCCTTTCCTGACCTTGAGCAGAGGCAGATGCAGCTGCATCTCCTCCTTCTTCATCATCATCCTCATTCCTTTCCTCTGTCCTTTCTTCTTCAATCCCTTCATCATCATCAGTCTCATCATCATCGTCCTCATCATCATCCTCATCATCATCGTCACCATCATCTCCGTCTCCCTCTTTAATCTTTAGTGGCTCATCTTTAGATCCCTTAAGCTTTAGCATGATGGTCTTCTTAGCCTCCTCCAACTCCTCAATCTTCTTAGCAGATGTGACACTATGCTCTTGGAGTTGGGCGATCTCGTGGCTCTGAGTAGCCATTTGTTGGGCCTGCTCCTCGATTAACCGAGCCTGCTCCGAGATCTGCTGAGACTGCGTCGTAGTAAGATTTGTCAGGTGATGGTTCTGCGCTGTCTTCTCCTCATCAGCAGCTAACAAACGCATCACCATCCGGTTCAGCGCAGAAAGCTGTTCCTCTACCCCAATTGGAGGTAGAGGTGATCCGTATATATGTGAGGGATGTGTAGAGGGTCCTGCTTGGTGGCTAGTGGTGGTAGTGGTGGCTGTGGTGAAGATGGGGTTTGGTCGGGATGATAGTGGAGGTGATGTAGGAGTGAAAGATATGGTGGTGGTTGGCATATGTACAGTGGTGGGAGGTGTGGTGGTGGTAGTGGTAGCTGAGGTGGCTGTGGTGGTGGATGTGGTGGTGGTAGCTGTGGTGGCTGTGGTGGTGACGAAGGTGAGTCTTCTCTTCTTCTTCTTCTGGCCGTGGGGCTGAGCCATCCTTTTCTTCCTCGATCCAGTCGAGGTGGATGCTCCCCCTAGAACACGGCTAGATGTCTCAGGAGCATAGTTGGGATCTGCAGCAGTCTCTCCCGAATCCCTGGGGCGTTCACCAACCGCCCGGAGTCCATGCTCTGTGGGAACAACCTTGCTTCCCACAATCCTAGTCAAAGGCTCCTCATCAGACTCTTCTTCCTCCTCACCAGGTATGAAGTCCTGGTGGAATCCAGCAGACTCAGCTATGTCACCTGTGGGGGCAGATGCTGGAGGTATAACGTCTGTAGCTGTGCCTCTCGGTGGAATAGGCATGTCATCTCCAGCATCCCCACTGTCATCATCATCTGAATCATGTGTGGGTAGAGCAATCTGCTCCACATCAGAATCACTATCGTCGTGGCGCCACTTCCTCCTAGCTGGCACCACATAGTCCTCCCGGGCCAGATGCCCAAACAATCTCCTGATAGGGGGTTTCACCTGCTTCCCCCTGTATACCTTCATCCTCCCCAAGGTGGTATCATCCATCACCTCAAGAACAACAACATCATCCTTCTCCTTTGGAAGGGAGGGGAGCTTCTGGTCTATGATCATCTGCATAAATCTCGGGTACATACAGAAGCCCTCCTTCCCTTTCCCCTCGATGTTCTCCACCAGGTAGGTGAAGATCATCTTGGAGAAGCTGAACGGGTGGTTCAGCACCAACGCAACATACGCGTTCTGGATCTGGTCGGAAAGCTCATCCAAACCTCCCTTCCTGGAAGCTATACACTTTAGCAGCACGTGCGCAAGATACTTAAACTGGGGACAGAGGTTGCTCTTGTTGAGCACCCCAGCATTGATGTCCCCAGAGTACTTGGCTCTAAGAAAGCATCCTCTAACAGTGAGGGGGTGTAGTCTAGTCGGACAATCAGCATCTTCCCCCAACTGTAACACTATCCTTAGATCCTCCTCTGTGATAGCTATAGCCTCTCCAAAGATGGTACTTCTGATGCAGTGAGGCGCAGAGGACCGATCAACTGTAGCACCTTCCCAGAAGGCCTGCTGAATGGAACGATAAGGAGTGCAGGGAGCAGATATGGCGTGTGCGATCCGCGATCTCCTTAAGAAGGTGATAATGCCCGAAAAATCGGCAGCATTTCTGGATGTCAGATCCAGATGAGCACATATATTGTGCTTCGTACTCATAATCCATCGACTCGCCATCTGTTACACAAACAAAGTAAACATTAGTACCATTGGCTAAGAATGTCATGAAACACTTGGACTTTGAAGAAAAACTCTTTCTGTCATGCGAATGAGGTTGTGCGACTGAGATCAGTCGTGCGACTGAACAGTGCGACTGGGGTTCAGTCGTGCGAATGATCCCATGCGTACAACTGAGTGTGCGACTGAATTCATGCGTATGTAACCTCATGCGGTTACACTAGTCGTGCGACTGAGCTCATACGCACAGTTCAGTCATGCGGTTAAGCTATTCGCACCCTTCAGTCATGCGACTGAACTTCATCAACCTGTCCATTCGCATGATGTACTGACTGTTCAATTCAAATTCAATTTTTCACCAATTTTGAGTTTTAGACTTCGTGTTCTGGTTCATTAGACTCGCAATCCATTCGTATAACACCTAACATCTTTAATTTCATTTGTTTGAGTCGTTTAGTTAGGTTATTTAGCCACTTAAGTCTCGGTTATTTTAGCGAGTCCGATTGTACAGATTTGGTGTCAATTGAATGTTATTGTAGTGTCTCTTCACCGCAAATTACCTGTAGAATCGATGTAAACGGTCAGTATGTAAGAAACAGGGGTTTATAGAGATCAAATGAAATTTGGGCAGAGTGGCTTTAATTCGTGCGATTTAGGGTTAATTTAAGAGTGGTGAGTCTCTGCGACGGACTCTCCCTCTATTTATACTAACCCTAAATTCAATCGTGCGACTGGGCTCATACGCACCTTTCAGTCGTGCGAGTGGGCCTCAGTCGTGTGATTGGTTCAGTCGCCCTTCTTCAGTCGTCCGACTGGATCTCAGTCGTGCGACTGACTTATTCGTTCACTCTTAAGCATCCGACTGGGCCAATCGTATGGGCCATTCGGTTGGATGGTCCATACTCATGGTCCATTCGTACGAATGGCTCCCATTCGTATGATAAGTCCATACGAATGGTCCATTCGTGCGAATGGGTCATACTTGTGAAATTTTCTGCCATTTTGAACATTTAACATTTAAACCCTTTTTAACTGTTGAAATTAACATTATGAGCATTTGATCATCTCAGACATGATCATTTTAACTTGAAAACTTTTGATCACCTCAGACGTGATCCTTTTAAACACTTTGTCACCTCAGACGTGACCCTTTTAAACACTTTGTCACCTCAGACGTGACCCTTTTAAACACTTTGAAAACACATGTGGTCATCTCAGACATGACCCTTTTAGGTGAGTTAATCCCATACTGATTTTCATGATGTAGTCCAACAAACACACAAACTGAAATGACTAAATAACTTAGAAACTTAAAATAAAATACAAAATTTAGACTTGTTTTTGACTTTTTGTGAGAGATCAATCCTAAGATAGAATCTACTGGATTCGGTTCCGGAATAGGCAGCTTCTATTTAGTTTGACCACACCTGGACCAATTCAATTTTGGAATCATACAGGCAAGTCAAATCATTTGGGACTTGTTATCAAAACCTTTTGATGCTCAATTCTTGGTTTTCATCCAGAGTCGTTAGCAAATTTAGGAAATCATACTGGTACTATTAGATTCCCACATTGATTTGAACTTTCAAGAATTGCAGCCACAATGATTGTCAGTATATTTGTCCTCTTAAATCCATACACAGACTTTTGACACAAACTGGTGATAGTTTTAGGTTTAATTATTTCAACTAACATTTGTGGATCCCACACTTATATGGTAATCAACATTCCTCAGGAGCTTTGAGCGGTCTACGGGTATTTTTACAAGAAGAGACTATTCTTAGAGCTTTCAAAGAGAAGCCAATCCTCAGGTCAGTGCCATCGCACAACAGAGAGGCGGCAAACAACAATGAATTCTAGAATATCTAGGTTATGCTTATCCTCAGGTCAGTGCCATCGCACAGCAGAGAGGCACACAACCTATCTTCTTGTTAGAGCAGCTTAATTTTCTTTTGCACAGAATGCACCAACAACATAAGTCATTAGCTTGATAGCATTTGTCTTTTATTTTTTTCATGCTTTGCTCTATTTATGGTCATCCGCACAAATTTGTGGCGTTTACATGCTCATTACCCCTTATTGGAATATTGTTGATTGTGTTAACCAGTGATAAGATGGACGCCCACAGTCAGTTGAACAACTTAGTTTGATCTTGAGATCACCAGTCAGGTCTAATCATCTATTGTGTTGAATCTACCGACATATCATTTGTGGTCTAGCAACCTCTAGGTCTACTTTCGTTGTGTTACCTTAGTAGTTACCAGTTTTTCTATCATCTTTCCTTTTATATTGCTCAAACTACACAGACTTATAATTTGGATTTTGCATCTTTTCTAAATTAAATTTTAAAGTCCCTTTTGATTTGTTCCTGTGTACTATCATTTTCCAAAGGGTTTGAATCGGTATCACAGATACGATCTACCTTATATCAGCTATCCACTCCTTCTCCCTTGTTTTTTTTAATGTTACTAGCTGACTTATTCTCCCTCTAAAATTCTAAAATCATAACAGATTTAATTATTTTAGGATTTTAACAGACAGCTAAATAACATGAATTTAATTTAACCAAAAAATAAAATAAATAAAGAAAATGAAAAAGAAAAATTAACTATACTGCATCGGACTACACATGATCATCATCAGGAATAACATCACTTTTCTTTTTAACGCCGTTGACCTCTAACTGATATAGAAAACGTGGTTTATCAAAGGCTTTTGTATAGAGGTCAGCGCGTTGAAAATCAGTATTAATTTTTACCACATCGATTAAGTTCTTTTCAAAACAGTCTCTTATAAAATGGTATTTAATACCGATGTGTTTGGTCTTTGGATGTTGTACCGGATTTTTAGTTACTGCAATTGCAGCAGAGTTATCAACAAAGATAGGAGTAGAAGAAAACTTTAAACCGTAATCCCGCATTTGCTGTTGAATCCAGATGATTTGTGAACAGCAACTTGCAGCAGCAACGTATTCGGATTCACAGGTTGACAATGTAACCGAGGTCTGCTTCTTACACTGCCAGATAACTAATCTTCTCCCAAATAACTGACACCCTGCTGATGTAGACTTGTAGTTCATCTTGCAGCCCTCGTAATCTGAGTCACTATACGCCGTAAGCTCAAAGTCATCATCATGAGGATACCATAACCCAAGTGTGGGTGTACCCTTCAGATAATGAAATATCCTCTTGACCTCGATCAGATGGTTAACCTTAGGCTTAGCCTGATATCTAGAACATAAACATGTAGCATACATGATATCAGGTCTTGAGGCAGTGAGGTACATGAGGGATCCAATCATTCCTCGGTACATTGTGGCATCTACCAGATCTCCATTTTGGTCAGGTGCTATATCATGATTAGTAGCAAGTGGAGTCCCAGCAGCAGAAGCATTCTCCATGTCAAACCGACTGAGAATGTCTCCCACATACTTGGTCTGATGTAGAAAGATCCCATTTGGTGTCTGATCCACCTATAACCTGAGAAAGAATTTCATATCCCCCATAGCACTCATCTCAAACTCTTTCTTCATAACTGCTTCAAACTCTTTGCGTAATTCTTCGTTCTTTGAACCGAAGATTATGTCATCCACATAGATCTGTACTAGCAGTAGGTCTCCATCTTTTTCTTTGATGAACAGCGTGCAGTCAATGACTCCCCTGCGAAACTCGTGTTTCATAAGATGAGTCGAGAGTTTCTCATACCAGGCCCTTGGAGCTTGATGAAGCCCGTATAAGGCCTTGTCGAGTTTGTAAACTCTGTCCCGATGATAAGGATCTTCAAATCCCTCGGGTTGACTGACATAAACTGTCTCTCGAATTTCCCCATGAAGGAATGCACTCTTCACATCTAATTGATAGACTTTAATCTTCATGTATGAGGCATAGGCAAGGAAGATACGGATGGCTTCCATCCTTGCCACGGGTGCAAACACTTCATTGTAGTCAATCCCCTCGACTTGGCAAAATCCCTGAACCACCAGTCGAGCCTTGTTCCTGATAATGACCCCTTGGTCATCCTTCTTGCATTTCAAGACCCATTTGGTGCCAATAACCTTAGCACCTTTAGGTCTATCTACCAGAGTCCATACACCTAACTTCTTGAACTGAAGAAGTTCTTCTTGCATGGCACTCACCCATGCCTCATCGTTTAGTGCTTCACTGACATATTTTGGCTCAAACTGTGAGACAAAACACCGATAGGCACCATCATGAATGTATCCCTTTTCCATAACAGAGGCATAATCAGCTGAGTATAGCTGATTTCGGGTTTGTACTCCTGATCTTAGATCCCCAATCACATTGTCTAGGGGATGATAAACATTTAGACGTGATCCTGGAGTAGTAGGAACAGCTGTAACATCTCGTATTTTTGTTAACTATGTAGTTAGTTTCGTTTATTATGTAAGGGCCATTTTTGTCAATTATGAAACTTATGGTGTGATCATGCCTATTTCTTTGGTTTTCTCTAATTCTTTTTAATAACTAATGATAATAGTAATAATACTATTAATAATAATAATAATATCACTAATAATAATAATACCAATAATGATAAAAATGCTAATAAGATTGATAATAATTATTATTACAACAACAACAATAACCAAGCTTATGTTAATAAAAATGACGATAATATTAGTAATAATAAGGTTACGTATAACAATAACCTATAAGGGTTATTAAAACTTACTAATGTTTAAAACATAAAATTTAATTGAGTTTGGGGGTTTAATTGCAAAATTAGAAACTTTACTTAAAAGGTTTATACATAAAATGATAAATATTAAACCATAAGGGGCCTATGTGTAAAATGTTAAAGTTACAACCCAACCCCCCGCCCTCAAATACTCCCGATTTTCCGGCCAGGACTCCGGCCAACTTCCGGCCGAAGTCCGGCAGCCTACAAACCGCCAGAAAGCCTTCGGTTTTGACCCCAAAATGTCCCGAATGAATGCATTGTTACGTTTCGAACGTTAAATACACTTTAATTTGGAGTTAAAGTTGACAATGGGTGTCGATTAAGCTCGGCAACCGTCGACCCCAATTTTCTAACCGTCCGAACATTAAACCTTAGCAATAATTCAATTAACTTAACTTAATCAATCATCTGTCTCTTCCTAATCTGTTAATCAACAAAAATCCGTCTGAACAACACTTGAACTCTCCATTTGATTCGCCCTTTTATCAAAACCTGCAACCTATTCGAAACTCATCATCCAAACATTCTAAATTTCAATTGATTGAGGGCTTTCGATCAAGAACGTCTCCCGAAGCTGCCCACGAATTTAATTTGATTTTCATTAAGGATTGTCATCCTTTGGGTGCTATGACCGCGAGTTGTTCTTCATCTCGTTCTCATCGATTTAAACTTCAAAAGGGTAAGTTTAATACATCAATGAGTTCGGTTTGTTGAGGGAAACAAAAGCCCCAAACTTAATCGGGTTCACAATGTCGTTTTGATCTTCAATTTGGTGCAAATCGTTCTAGGGTTCATATGTGATTTGGGGGTTTTGTTTAAGTTTTGTATTTAAGAATTAAAAACAGAAACACATCGCGGCTGGAAGCCTTGGTAGATTGGTCGGCATGTTGCATTCCATCCATGAGGTCCCGGGTTCGAACCCGGGCACCCTCATGTTATTTTTTTAAAAGGTTTTAGCCTTTAAAAAGGCTATATAAAAATTCTAAAAATTATAAAAATTGCTAAAAATTATAAAAAAAATCATTTTATAAACTTTATTTATTTTAAAACCATTTAATTATTTTTCTGTAATTTATTCATAAAAATATTCTTATTTTTTTAATATTCTAAAGCTAATGATATAGTTAGTATATTTTTATAAAATTTAGACTTTAAATACTAGTTTAATTTACACAAACTATTATTCCAAATATTGCCTTTAAATTATTGGTTAAATCGTGTTTATTTTATTTAGTTATAAAACTTTATTTAAACTTTATAAATATTACAAAATTATCATAAATGTTATTCTTATTTCACATCTTTATATAAAATATAAATATATTATTTTCAAGAAAATATAATTGATATCCATTTGTTAAACATAATTGACAAAGCCCCAAACATCAAATTGAACTCTAGTTCATGTTAATTTGTTAAATTTATTATTAAACTTTAACCTTGTGAATATATATATTTAGGTGCCTTGTGACGATTCACCTTGGAACGACGCCTATTATTTATCTTATTAATCGTCATTTTTATACTTATTGCCATGTGAGTTTCCTTGCCTCTTTTTCATATTTTCACACTAATTTGGGGTGAAACATGATAGCTTATACATGATACACTTATACACATTTGAGACTTGTAAATCACTTGCAATTCAACTTATTATTTTGTCATGGTTATTTGTGTATTGTAAGTGATTATATGAGATACATAGTTTGTTTACAATCATTAACTATTGCTAGCCTGGCGACGTCTTAGATCTTTGGGCCTGACAAGCCTATTTGGTGCTAAAGCCGAGGTATTGCCGGCTCCTGATGACGTATGCTTGTTCATCATGGGAACCAAATACACTTAGCCAATCTTTTATACTTGTAATCAAGTCGAGGTTTGGTTGTAACGATATGTGTTCTATAACCTTACTTGCTTATGACCTATGACATGAATTGCTACCTGTAACCTTTTTCATATTATGTATGAAAACCTTGGAAACTCACCAACTATTTTTAGTTGACTCTTATTTTATCATGTTTCAGGAAACCCCCAAGTTTAAAGTGGACTTTTGAAGCTTGCAATAAAACTAGGACTTGGACCTAGTTAATGAATAAAATGTTTATGAAATGTTTAGTCTTGTTTGGAACTTATTTCATGTTTGAGACCTATGCTTGTACTTCATTTTAAGACTTATGATATTAATATTTGCAATTTAAATATAGCATTATGTGGCTATGAACAATCTTAACCCTCACATCTCGACGTTTCCGCCGTCAACGTTGGGGTGTGACAGATTGGTATCAGAGCCCATAACTATAGGGATTTAGGTTATTAGAAATGGTGACCTAGACTATAGCTTATGCATGAACCTTTTAGAAAAATATTTATATTCTTGGAAATATATATATTGTTACATGCTACATAATGCTATGCCTTACTTATGTGCAACTTGATGCCTTAGCATAGGTTTGCCTTGTAAATGTTTAAAATTTGTTACTCGTCTCCCTAAACTTACCTTTGACACTTTGACTCTCCCCGACAAATGAAACTTCTTAATCTTATTCTTGACGACACGTGGAATTGTATACTTATGCTTATGACTTGGATCCTTAGACTTATGTCTAATCTATGTAAAATCTCATCAAGGTTTTGATTTCATGAACCTAAGAAATTTGTGTGACACATAGACACCTGTATTCTGGATTTCCTGGCAAAAGGCCCTCGGGCTAAGGCAAGCATATCGCATAAATCCTACGGGACTAGTTATGCTTACCTGGGGATTTCTGGGATGAGTGATAAACTATGGTCAACATACACAAATTTCTAAGGCGAGTGGGTCAACTTACCTTGACGTGTCAACGTTTCCAAATGGTAATGCGTTACCAAATGGAACCATTCCATGTGCCTTACAACTTTTGCCTTATCCTTATTGAATTATGATCCTTGTTATTCCAATTCTCGTATCTAACTCATTTTGTATATTCCAGCATGTCTCGTCATCATGGGAAGCGTGGAAGTTCCGATCGTAAGTTAGCCGCCATGATTGCTCGGCAAATGGCTGCTGTCATCCCGACCATGGTTGCTGAACTTAATAGCACCTTAATGACCAACGCTAGCAACAATGGTAATGGTCATGGGGAGAACAGCAACAACCAAAACGGGAACAACCAACACGGGAACAATCAAACTTGCACCTTCAAACACTTTAGCTCTTGCAAGCCCACTAGTTTTAGTGGCAAGGAAGGAGCCACTGGTCTTCTTGAGTGGTTCGAAAGCATGGAGAATACTTTTATCAATTGTGAGTGTCCCGAGACGCTCAAGGTTCGTTATGCTACTAGTGTGCTCCAACAAAGGGCACTTACCTGGTGGAATAGCGAGAAGAGAAACCGTGGACCTGAAGCTGTTCAAGCACTTACCTGGGAAGAGTTCAAGAACATCGCCATCGCGAAGTTCTGCCCAAGAAGTGAGTTGCAAAAGTTGGAAGAAGAGTTTTGGAACTTGAAGCAAAACGATGGTGACCATTTGGCCTACTCAACTAGGCATCATGAGTTGAGTATACTGCGGCCTCACATGGTCGACACTGTCCCCCGCAACATCGAGAAGTTCATTAAGGGTATACCACCCCAAATTCAAGATGCTGTGGTGGGTAGCCAACCCACAACCTTGGAAGAAGCTATTACTATCACCGCTCAACTCACCGAGAACCATATACGAGCGAGCACCATGTCTGTGAAGGGTGCAAAGAACGTAGAGAAGACGGCTACCGAGCCTGTTAAGGAGACCAAAGGTGAACCGTGTTACAACAACAACAACAACAAGAAGCGCAAGTTCACACCGGCACGCAACTATGCCATAGCTGCACCCAAACAACCCCAAAGACAACTTGTACCTGCGGCTGCACCTGTGGCACAAGTGCCTGGGGCTAGGGCTTATGCTGGTCCTCAGCCTATGTGCAACATTTGTAGGTACCATCACCCGAGAAATCAACCATGCCGTATCTGTACTTTATGCGGTAAATATGGTCACTTGGTGGCGACTTGTCACCGTGCACCTAACAACGCCGCCGTGGTCACAAACTGTGTTTGCTACAACTGTGGGGAACCTGGTCATTTCTGCCCACAATGTCCCCGTCTTGTGGGTAATGTTCCACAAGCCCGAGGACGTGCTTTCAACATCAACGCGAATCAAGCACAAGCAAACAACGATGTGGTGAATGGTATGTTAACTTACCTTAAACTTTTGTGACCTAATTCTTTTCATGTGTTACCTATGTCGTTAAATACCCTTAAAATTGAACAGGTATGTTCCTTATTAATAAAACTTATGCCTATGTCCTATTTGATTCTGGAGCCGATAAGAGTTTTGTTTCGTTAGAGTTTGAACCCATACTTGCTAACCCACATACGCAACTAGAAAGACCTCTTACAGTTGAAGTTGCCGATGGAGAACCGATCACCGTTGACGTCGTTATTCGTGATTGCATCTTAAGTCTTGACACGCATGATTTTCTTATCGATCTTATCCCTATGAAAATTGGAAGCTTCGACGTCATCATTGGTATGGATTGGTTCCAAACACCATGCCGAGATCATTTGTTTCGAGAAGTGCATTCGTATATCGTTACCCTCTGGAGATACGTTGAAAGTGTTTGGTGAAAAATCTTCCAAAGGACTTAAACTCATGTCTTGCACTCAAGCCCGAAAGTGCTTAAGCAAGAAGTATATGGCCTTCTTGGCTTACGTGGTCAACACGAAAGTCAAAGGGAAAGAACTTAAGGATGTCCCTATTGTACGAGACTTTCCTGAAGTATTTCCCGATGACCTTAGTGGTCTACCTCCCGTGCGTGAAGTCGAGTTCAAAATTGACTTGATACCGGGAGCAAACCCCGTGGCTAAGTCACCATATCGGCTTGCACCATCGAAAATGCAAGAACTCTCTAGTCAACTTCAAGAGCTATCCGAGAAGGGTTTCATCGTCCTAGTTCTTCGCCTTGGGGTGCACCTGTTCTTTTCGTGAAGAAGAAAGATGGATCGTTTCGTATGTGCATCGATTATCGTGAGCTTAACAAGCTTACCATCAAGAACCGTTATCTTCTTCCTCGTATCGATGATTTGTTTGACCAACTTCAAGGAGCTGCTATTTTCTCGAAGATCGACTTACGTTCTGGCTATCATCAATTGCGAGTCCATGATGATGATATCCCAAAGACCGCGTTTCGTACTCGTTATGGGCATTATGAGTTTATGGTGATGCCTTTTGGTTTAACCAATGCTCCTGCTGTCTTCATGGATCTCATGAACCGAGTATGCAAGCCTTATCTAGACAAGTTTGTGATCGTCTTCATTGATGACATACTTATCTATTCCAAGTCCAACACCGATCATGAACTACATTTGAGATTGGTTCTTGAATTGTTGAAGAAAGAGCAATTGTACGCGAAGTTCTCGAAGTGTGATTTCTGGCTCGAGGAAGTTCAATTTCTAGGACACGTGGTGAATAGCCAAGGAATTCACGTTGATCCTGCAAAGGTGGAAGCTGTGAAAAATTGGTGTGTTCCTACAACTCCTACCAAAGTTCGTTCTTTTCTTGGTCTTGCTGGTTATTATCGGCGATTCATTGCCAACTTCTCGAGGATCGCGAAACCGCTCACTACTTTGACACAAAAGAATAAACCATTCGAGTGGGGTTCCGAGCAAGAAGAAGCTTTTGAAGCGTTAAAGCATAAGTTGTGCAATGCTCCTATCTTGACCCTACCCGATGGAAACGACGATTTCACCGTGTATTGTGATGCATCTAAACAAGGCCTTGGTTGTGTTCTCATGCAATGAGGGAAGGTCATAGCTTATGCATCGAGACAATTGAAGGTTCACGAGGTGAATTACACAACACACGATCTTGAGCTTGGTGCTGTTGTCTTTGCCTTGAAGATTTGGAGGCACTACCTGTATGGTACGCAATGTATAGTCTACACCGATCACAAAAGCCTTCAACACGTTTTCAATCAAAAAGATCTCAACATGAGACAACGTCGTTGGGTGGAGTTGATTAGTGATTACGATTGTGACATTCGTTACCATCCTGGTAAAGCAAATGTTGTAGCCGATGCACTAAGCCGAAAGATTCACAACAAGATGATCTCATTCCAAGAAATTCGCGATCGACGTCAATGGTTTGACACTTTGGGTGAGTTCGATACTGAGATCCGACTAGATGTCAACGAGACCACCGTACTGCTACAAAACCTGAGAATAGATAGTGACATCGAGTCTAGTATCCTGGAGGCTCAACAAATGGTACAACGAGAAGGAAGAATGAAGGATGAATTGGAGCATAATCTTCTAACCCAATTGGAAACGAAACCTAATGGATTGATGTACTTCGCAAATCGAATTTGGGTTCCAAATCGCGATAACCTCCGTACCTTCATC
Source organism: Flaveria ramosissima (assembly GCA_025215565.1). Lineage (NCBI taxonomy): Eukaryota > Viridiplantae > Streptophyta > Magnoliopsida > Asterales > Asteraceae > Flaveria > Flaveria ramosissima. The sequence continues at coordinate 58,350,153 of CM046040.1, read as the reverse complement.
ATGAACGAAGCTCATCAAACTCGTTATTCTATTCATCCTGGCTCCGATAAGATGTATATGGACCTACGTGGTCAATATTGGTGGCCTGGAATGAAGAAAGACATAGCGACTTATGTAGCTAAGTGTCTCACGTGTACGAAGGTTAAAGCCGAACATCAACGTCCAAGTGGATCACTTGAGCAACCCGAGATCCCTATGTGGAAGTGGGAACACATATCCATGGACTTCATAACTAAGCTACCCCGAACCGCCCGAGGACATGATAGCTATGGGTGATCGTTGACCGATTGACCAAATCGGCGCATTTTATACCCATACGTGACACTTACAAGACATCAAAGTTAGCTCGTATATACGTTGATGAGATTGTAAGTCGTCATGGGGTACCTCTGCACATCATATCCGACCGAGATGCTCGTTTCACTTCGCATTTTTGGTCGTCTATGCAAGAACTCTTGGGTACACAACTAGATCTAAGCACGGCTTACCATCCTCAAACTGATGGTCAAACCGAGCGAACGATCCAAACCTTGGAGGATTTGCTACGCCTGTGTGTTCTTGACTTTGGTGGTGATTGGGATACGCATCTACCGCTCGCGGAATTTTCGTATAACAATAGTTACCACTCGAGTATCAAGATGGCACCGTTCGAAGCACTTTATGGTCGAAAATATCGTTCACCGATCTGTTGGACCGACATTGGTGAAAACTTCATCACTAGTCCTGAACTTATACAAGAGACGACCATAAAGTTTCTATCATTCGCAAGAACCTTGAAGTGGCGAGAAGTCGTCAAAAGAGCTATGCTGACAAGCGACGTAAGCCATTGGAATTCCAAGTTGGGGAGATGGTTCTTCTCAAGGTTTCGCCATGGAAAGGTGTGGTTCGCTTTGGAAAGAAGGGCAAATTGGCTCCAAGATTTGTAGGACCTTTCAAAATCCTGAAAAGGATTGGGAAAGTGTCTTATAAACTGGAGCTACCTTCCGACCTTCGTGGAGTTCATCCTGTATTTCACGTCTCAAATTTGAGAAAGTGCTTGGCTGACGAAAGTCTGCGTTGGAAGACATCCAGATTGACGAGTCATTGCATTTTGTCGAGAAGCCTGTTGAGATCATGGATCGCATTATAAAGAAGACTAGAACCACAACAACCCCAATCGTCAAGGTTCGTTGGGAGAATAAACGTGACGCTGAATTTACTTGGGAACGTGAGGAGCACATGAAGAAGAAATACCCGTTCTTATTTGTATAGTTTCATTTCTCTTAATTTCGGGACGAAATTCTTTTAAGTTGGGGAGACTGTAACATCTCGTATTTTTGTTAACTATGTAGTTAGTTTCGTTTATTATGTAAGGGCCATTTTTGTCAATTATGAAACTTATGGTGTGATCATGCCTATTTCTTTGGTTTTCTCTAATTCTTTTTAATAACTAATGATAATAGTAATAATACTATTAATAATAATAATAATATCACTAATAATAATAATACCAATAATGATAACAATGCTAATAAGATTGATAATAATTATTATTATAACAACAGCAATAACCAAGCTTATGTTAATAATAATGACGATAATATTAGTAATAATAAGGTTACGTATAACAATAACCTATAAGGGTTATTAAAACTTACTAATGTTTAAAACATAAAATTTAATTGAGTTTAGGGGTTTAATTGCAAAATTAGAAACTTTACTTAAAGGTTTATACATAAAATGATAAATATTAAACCATAAGGGCCTATGTGTAAAATGTTAAAGTTACAACCCAACCCCCCGCCCTCAAATACTCCCGATTTTCCGGCCAGGACTCCGGCCAACTTCCGGCCGAAGTCCGGCAGCCTACAAACCGCCAGAAAGCCTTCGGTTTTGACCCCAAAATGTCCCGAATGAATGCATTGTTACGTTTCGAACGTTAAATACACTTTAATTTGGAGTTAAAGTTGACAATGGGTGTCGATTAAGCTCGGCAACCGTCGACCCCAATTTTCTAACCGTCCGAACATTAAACCTTAGCAATAATTCAATTAACTTAACTTAATCAATCATCTGTCTCTTCCTAATCTGTTAATCAACAAAAATCCGTCTGAACAACACCTGAACTCTCCATTTGATTCGCCCTTTTATCAAAACCTGCAACCTATTCGAAACTCATCATCCAAACATTCTAAATTTCAATTGATTGAGGGCTTTCGATCAAGAACGTCTCCCGAAGCTGCCCACGAATTTAATTTGATTTTCATTAAGGATTGCTCATCCTTTGGGTGCTACGACCGCGAGTTGTTCTTCATCTCGTTCTCATCGATTTAAACTTCAAACGGGTAAGTTTAATACATCAATGAGTTCGGTTTGTTGAGGGAAACAAAGCCCCAAACTTAATCGGGTTCACAATGTCGTTTTGATCTTCAATTTGGTGCAAATTGTTCTAGGGTTCATATGTGATTTGGGGGTTTTGTTTAAGTTTTGTATTTTAGAATTAAAAACAGAAACACATCGCGGCTGGAAGCCTTGGTAGATTGGTCGGCATGTTGCATTCCATCCATGAGGTCCCCGGTTCGAACCCGGCACCCTCATGTTATTTTTTTAAAAGGTTTTAGCCTTTAAAAGGCTATATAAAAATTCTAAAAATTATAAAAATTGCTAAAAATTATGAAAAAAATCATTTTATAAACTTTATTTATTTTAAAACCATTTAATTATTTTTCTGTAATTTATTCATAAAAATATTCTTATTATTATTATTTTTTTTAATATTCTAAAGCTAATGATATAGTTAGTATATTTTTATAAAATTTAGACTTTAAATACTAGTTTAATTTACACAAACTATTATTCCAAATATTGCCTTTAAATTATTGGTTAAATCGTGTTTATTTTATTAGTTATAAAACTTTATTTAAACTTTATAAATATTACAAATTATCATAAATGTTAATCTTATTTCACATCTTTATATAAATATAAATATATTATTTTCAAGAAAATATAATTGATATCCATTTGTTAACATAATTGACAAAGCCCCAAACATCAAATTGAACTCTAGTTCACGTTAATTTGTTAAATTTATTATTAAACTTTAACCTTGTGAATATATATATTTAGGTGCCTTGTGACGATTCACCTTGGAACGACGCCTATTATTTATCTTATTAATTGTTATTTTTATACTTATTGCCATGTGAGTTTCCTTGCCCCTTTTTCATATTTTCACAGTAATTTGGGGTGAAACATGATAGCTTAAACATGATACACTTATACACATTTGAGACTTGTAAATCACTTGCAATTCAACTTATTATTTTGTCATGGTTATTTGTGTATTGTAAGTGATTATATGAGATACATAGTTTGTTTACAATCATTAACTATTGCTGGCCTGGCGACGTCTTAGATCTTTGGGCCTGACAAGCCTATTTGGTGCTAAAGCCGAGGTATTGCCGGCTCCTGATGACGTATGCTTGTTCATCATGGGAACCAAATGCACTTAGCCAATCTTTTATACTTGTAATCAAGTCGAGGTTTGGTTGTAACGATATGTGTTCTATAACCTTACTTGCTTATGACTTATGACATGAATTGCTACTTGTAACCTTTTTCATATTATGTATGAAAACCTTGGAAACTCACCAACTATTTTTAGTTGACTCTTATTTTTATCATGTTTCAGGAACCCTCAAGTTTAAAGTGGACTTTTAAAGCTTGCAATAAAACTAGGACTTGGACCTAGTTAATGAATAAATTGTTTATGAAATGTTTAGTCTTGTTTGGAACTTATTTCATGTTTGAGACGCTTGTACTTCATTTAAGACTTATGATATAATATTTGCATTTAAATATAGCATTATGTGGCTCTGACAAATCTTAACCCTCACATTCTCGATGTTTCCGCCGTCAAGGTTGGGGTGTGACAACACTACCTCAGAGCCAAGATTATGAACCTTGGTTCTGCATCTGAGGTAGATGGAGTTTGAGGTTCCGAAGTCGAAGGAGCATCATTATTAGATGCTTGTGGACTTGTAGGGATTGGGACATGTTCCTCCTGACTGTTCTGATCATCTTCTTCAGCTTCATCTTCTGAGGAGGAGTCACTGTCGTCGACTACTCCCCCTGACTGAGTAGATGATTCTCCCTGTGAGCTCGATGATGTTGAATCAAGAGATGGTGTATTCAAGATATCATACATCATTCGAGTAGCTAACTCATCATCAGAAGGAGAGATAGGGATGTTGAAGGACTTGAAGAATCCATCATAGTCGAAAAAGTAGGCAGGTCCTTTGCCAGTAGGTGTGTGGTATATCTCTGAACATCAACGTTACACACACACACTTCTACTAAACCTGTTGAGTTGTTGTAAGCTCTCTTGTTTGGTATGTTGTATCTTAGGAAGATCCCTTCATCAGCCTTCTCGCTGAATTTACCTTCGTGAGTCTTCTTTAGAAGTGTTGGACCAAAAGAACCAATGAGCCTGATCAGAAAAACCTCTAAGTCCCACAGACATTACAACTGCTGAAGAAGATCACAACAGCTGAAGACATCAGCTGATTACAAAGGTCTGAAGACAAAGTCTGAAAGTAAAGAACTGAAGACAAAGTCTGAAGATGAAGTGCTGAAGACAAAGACTGAAGACCAGAGTGATCAGCAGTTGTCACAACAGCTGAAGTTGTTAACTTCAGTAGTTGTGATGGTTTTACTTTTCAGTACTTGTAATTTTACATTTCAGTAGTTTATTGTTTCAGTAGTTTTAAGTCAGTAGTTTCATGTATTTGTACTTAGCATTCTCTGAGATGTGATCAGTTGTTGAGAACATCTCAGTAGTTTGCATATTTCAGTTGTTTTGTAAATTCTGTTAGATGTCACTATCAAGTGACATCAGCAGACGTCACATTCCTCTATATAAGGGATGTTGACCTAGCTGTATTTTAACCGAAGCATTACGCGTGAATGAAAACATTCCTTTAACAGAAATATTCTCTCTATAATTGTGATTGAGTGTTTTGCATATTCATTACTTTCTTGCTTGAATTCGATCTTAATTCGTGATATTCCGCTGCATAATTCAAATCTAATTGATCCGATCCTATCAAATGGTATCAGAGCTGGTTAATCATTGATCGATCTAACAATTGATCATTGAAACTGCTCTTTTGATAGCGAAGGTTGATCGAATTAGCATTTTTGCAAGAATTGATTATAGAGATTGATTTTCTGTTGCTTCCGGTTAATTAATTGAGATTCTAATTGTGTTGTTGAGTTTTCAAACTAGACCGATTTTAATCTCATTGAATTCGATTGAATTAGTGAAAATGACTACTTCAATGAATGATCCTCACAATACTGGCTCCTCAACTAAGCCTCCAATGCTTGTTAGGAGTGAGTATAACATATGGCAACGCCGAATGCTCCATCACCTGTCTGTTAACAGTTCAGGTTGTTGGAAGTCTGTGGTTCATGGACCATACAAGCCTATGGTGAGTAATCCTGAAACCAATGAGATGGTTCCTAAAAAGAAGGAACAATATTCTGATGAGGATTTAAAACTGTTTGAGATTGATGCTAAAGCCCATGGAATTCTGGCCATGGCACTGCCTAATGAAATCTATTCTGGGCTCATGCATCATGAAACTGCTTATGATCTCTGGGTTGCTCTGAAGGAACAATTTGGAGGAACTGATGAGGTCTTAGCAAACAACAGAGAAATCCTTGCCCAGCAATATGAGACATTCTCTCATAGGAAGGGTGAGACACTGACTCAACAGTTTGAGCGGTTTTCATGTTTAATTTCTGAGCTTAAAATGGTTCAACATGAATACACAAACAGCCAGATGAATAACAGATTCCTCAGATCCCTGCCTGAGAGATGGGACACTTACACCATTGTCCTACGCTCTAGTGCAAATCTGGATACTCTATCTCTCACCCAACTTCATGGGAAACTCTTAACATTTGAGAGAGAGATAGAACAGAAAAGGAAACTATCTTCATCTGGAAAGCTCACTGATGACTTTGTACCAGGTAATACTGCTCTGGTTGGTCATGAGTCTGAATATGCTTCATCTGAAAGTTCATATGATGAGCATATTGATTTCTCTTCAAACAGTGGAAATCATGCTTTTGTTGGAGTTGAGGGAAACTCAGGTTTTAATGTTGATAATTTGTGTTTTATGATGGATGATTTGAAAGGAATTGCTGATGATGATCTGGAAGAGATGGATATTCTGAGCCAAATGGCATTGATTAATATCAGATCTCAAAAGTTTTATAAAAGAACAGGTAGGAAATTTCCTGGTCTCTCTGGCAAAACCAAGGTTGGTTTTGACAAGAGTAAGTTGAGATGTCACAAGTGCCACAGACTTGGACATTTTGCTAGAGAGTGTAGATCATCTGGATCTAACTCATCTGCACCCTTTGTGACTTTTCCAAGCAATAATTCACAATCCAAAGGGCAACATCCTACCAGTTCTGATCATCATTCACAACATCAATCATCTCCTGCATACTTTGTCCCTCAAAGCCCCATGCCATATCCTTATCCATGCTTTTACATGCCTCAGTCTGGTCAAGTTTCTGTACCCATGGCTCAACAACCACATGCTCTACCTGATCCTCAGCCATCTCAAACAAATCAGCAATCTCAACCTCAATCTCATCAGAGCTTTTTCACCCCTGAGGTTGTTGACTGGAGCAGCCTACCAGATGATGTCTCTGGTTATTCTGAGCAATTTGCTGGTGCTGGTCAACATGGTGGTGAAAACCCTTTTGGAAACCTTGCTTTAATGGCCCTGGAATCTACTGATGACAATCCTTCATCATCACAGGTACCACAGGTATCTTCTGAGGCTAAGGCCAAGTTATGTTCTGAATCATGCATAGCTGCTTTTGTTTCTATTAGGGAAGCAAATGTAGCTTTAATTAATCAAAACCTTGACCTAGAAAAAGCAATTTCCAAAAGAAAAGCTGAGTTTGAGTCTGTTTTAAAAGAGAAGGATGAGGAGATTTATAAACTTAAATGTCAAATTACTGATGAAAAAGCAAAGGTAGAGGTCATTCTAGAAAATCACAAGAATCTCAAAGAAACACTTGCAGCTACCCAAGTTGATTGTGAACGCTGGGTAACATCTTGCAAGGGATTTGAAATGCTTCTCAGTAAGCAAACTGCTTCCAATGTGAAGTTTGGGATTGGGTATAATCATACCATACCTCCCACAGATTTTACTCCCAAGTTAGAAGTACAATCTGAGGTTGAGAGTCATTCCCAAACCACATCATCAGGTGTTTCATCCTTAACTGAAAATTCAAAATCTGAGGATGAAGATAGTGTGAGTATCTCAGTTAATCAAATAACTGATGATCCCACTGCTTCGAAACACTTGATCAAGAAGAGGCTGAGAAATTCAGGTGTTGTTCCACAAGGTACTCAAAGTACTGAAGGGCAAAACACAACACCTGAAGAGCATTTTAAATCAGAGGAAAACAAGCATTCCTTGACAACTGCTGAAGAATCTATCAGGATTCTAAAAAGTACTGATAGAAAACCACTGAAGAAGAAATCTTCAGTTGTTGAAAATCCTTCAGTACTTCCCAAAAGTACTGAAAGGAAGAAAGTACTGAAGAACAAATCTTCAGTAGTTTCATCAACTTCAGCAGTTGATCAAGAAAAGATGAAAAGAAAGCCATGTGAAATATGTGGTTTGTTCAATCATCTGACTGATGAATGCTGGTATAACAAGGGTTTAAAATTCAATAAAGAGAAAATCATTAAGAAGGAAATGCATAAAATGAAAAATGAATTTCAAACCAAGTTTGTACCACAATCATCTCATTCTGATAAACCTAAGCTTTCTCAAAAAGTCACTAAGGAGGAAGGGGTTTTTCAAACAACAGCTGCAAATATTCCTCAGGGAATATTGAAAACTCAGACTAAGTCTGTGTCTTTTCAAAAGAAGGATGTAGTGAATCACAAGAACAAATCATCTACAAGTACTGATGTGTCAACTGAGTTGAAAACTCTGTCAACAAATCAGACACAACTTGTGATGATGGTTCAACATCTATTGGGGAGAGTTAACCAATTAGATGTTTCTGTGATTAAACCACTGAAAAGGACACCTAAGCCAAAATCCAAGGAATCCTTTTCAGCACCATCTACATCTTCAAAAGCTGTTAATCATGCACAACTGTTAGTTTAACATCTGTTGATGAAAACAGACCCAAAACCAAAAAGGTTTGGGTCTCAAAGGCTAACTAATGTTTGTGATAAATGCAGGGTTCTTCATCATGCCAAAGAAGCATCTGGTATGTGGACAGTGGAGGATCCATGCACATGACAGGGAGCAGCTCTCTTCTTCATGACTATTCCCAAAGGAAGAAGGGATTTGTTTCTTTTGGAAATGATGCCAAGGGTTACATCATTGGGAAGGGTTTTGTCTCAAATGGGGAGATAAGATTTGATGATGTTAACCATGTGGAGAACCTCAAATACAATCTTTTGAGTGTCAGTCAAATGTGTGATAAAGGGCATGTTGCACTTTTCACAAGTCAAAACTGTCGGATTCTGTCTTCCACAGTTTTGCACAAGATTGACAAGATATTGGATGAGTATACTCTCCTGAAGGCCAACAGGATTGGAAGAGTATATGCTTTAGATCTATCAAAGAAAATTGATCTAAAAGGCCATCCATGTCTGTTCTCCAAAGCCTCTCCTCAAGAATCTGAACTATGGCATAGAAGGCTGGGTCATGTGAATTTCAAGAACATGAATCAGCTCATTCATCATGGTTTAGTGAGAGGTTTGCCATTGAAGGAGTTCAAGTGTGATGATAACTGCCCAGCTTGCTTAAAAGGAAAGCAACACAAAGCTTCATTCCCTCCTATAGAAGAACCTAAGTCCACTGCCTGCTTGCAATTACTGCATATGGATCTCTTTGGTCCTGTGAGAGTAATGAGCATGGCAAAGAAAAAGTACTGTCTGGTAATTGTGGATGATTACTCAAGATATGTATGGACTTTCTTCTTGCATTCCAAGGATGAGGCTGCTCAAAGTATCATCTATTTTGTGTTACATGTGGAAAAGCAGCATTCACTTCCAGTTAAGTGTGTGAGAAGTGATAATGGGACAGAGTTTAGGAATCACACTCTTGATGAATTCTATTTGTCTAAGGGAATCAAAAGACAATATAGTATTCAAAGAACTCCAGAGCAAAATGGAGTGGTGGAGAGAAAGAACAGGACCCTGATTGAAGCCGCAAGGACAATGTTGGCTGACTCTGGTTTGCCACTAACCTTTTGGGCTGAAGCTGTCAATACAGCTTGCTATGTTCAGAATAGAGTATTAGTGAATCAGAGGTTGATGAAGACTCCTTATGAGCTCTTACATCATTTGGCTCCTTTGATTTCATTCTTTAGAGCATTTGGGTGTCCATGTTATATTCTTAACACAAAGAGTATACTTCAGAAGTTTGATTCCAAGGTGGATGCAGGGTATTTTGTTGGGTATTCATCTACTTGCAAGGCATACAGAGTTTTCAACTGCAGAACAAAGATTGTTGAAGAAACTTTGCATGTCAAGTTTAATGAATCCCCAAAAGACAAGATTCCTCAAAACCCTGTTGAGATGTTTGACTTGGACATACTGCAATATGTTCCATATCAGCCTCCACCTGTTGTAGTCTCTGAAGTTCCATCCTCTCCAACTGAAGATACAAATGCAAGTTGTAGTGATCATCTGCCTGTTTCTACTACACTTGATGTTCCTGTAGCCTCAGCAGCTCCATCCACAACAAATGCTGATGAAATCTCTGAATCCTCTACTTCATTTGAACTGCCATCTCAGTCTAGGTTTCAAGAGTCTACATCAACATCTGCTGCTGCTGAATCTCCTACAAACACTTGCACAGATATTATTGCATATCAAGAATTGAAGAATCATCCCATGTCCCAGATCATTGGTGACATAAATGCTGGTGTTTCAACAAGAAGTCAATTGTCCAATTTCTGTCTCTATGCTCTCTTCATCAGTCAGCAAGAGCCAAAGAATTATCATGTGGCCTTAAGGGACAATGGATGGGTTGAAGCCATGCAGCTTGAGCTTCTTCAATTTCAAAAACAGCAAGTGTGGGAACTGGTTCCTCTACCCCAAGGTAAGTGTGCAATAGGCACTAAATGGGTGTTTAGGAATAAAACTGATGAAAAAGGCCAAATTGTCAAGAACAAGGCCAGACTGGTTGTACAGGGGTTTTCACAAGAAGAAGGTATTGATTATGATGAAACCTTTGCCCCTGTAGCCAGACTGGAGGCAATTCGATTGTTTTTAGCTTATGCTGCTTTTCATAACCTTAAAGTTTTTCAAATGGATGTCAAAAGTGCATTTTTATATGGTAAAATAAAAGAAGAAGTTTATGTGTGTCAACCACCAGGTTTTGAAGATCATAAACACCCTGATTGGGTGTATAAGCTTGATAAGGCTCTTTATGGGTTGAAACAAGCACCCAGAGCCTGGTATGAAACATTATCTAACTTTCTTCTTCAAAATAATTTCACTAGAGGCTCCATAGATAAAACTTTGTTCATAAAGAAAGCTGGCATGCATAAGCTCCTTGTTCAAATTTATGTTGATGATATTATTTTTGCATCATCTGATCCACAGTTGTGTGATGCATTCACAAAATTGATGCAACAAAAGTTTGAAATGAGTGCAATGGGAGAATTACAGTTCTTTCTGGGTTTACAAATCAAACAACTGACTGATGGAACTTTCATTCATCAGTCAAAATACACAAAAGATTTGTTAACCAAGTTTGATTTACAAAACTGTAAAACCTGTTCTACTCCCATGTGCAGCAACACACAACTGGATGCTGATAAAAAGGTAAAGCAGTTGATGAAACTCTTTACAGATGTATGATTGGTTCCTTGATGTACCTAACAGCTTCTAGACCAGATATTATGTTTGCAACTTGTGTCTGTGCTAGATTTCAGGCTGCTCCTAAGGATTCCCATATGATTGCAGTCAAGAGGATCTTTAGATATTTGCAAGGAACTAAATCTCTAGGACTATGGTATTCCACTGGGCACTCTTGTAAATTGGTTGCTTTTTCTGATAGTGACTATGCAGGGTGTAAGTTAACCAGAAAATCAACTTCTGGTGGATGCCAATTTCTAGGCAACTGTTTGGTCTCTTGGCAGAGTAAGAAACAAACATCAGTTGCTACATCAACAGCTGAAGCAGAGTACATTGCAGCTGCAAGCTATACATCTCAGGTACTTTGGCTTCAAAATCAGTTATTGGATTATGACATTACAGAGACTAAGACTCCATTATTAATGGATAGTTCTTCAGCTCTTTGTATTGTTAAGAATCCTGTCCAGCATTCTAGGACCAAACATATTGAGATCAGACATCATTTCATTAGGGATTGCTATGAAAAAGGTCTGATTGATCCAAAGTTTGTGCCTAGTGCTGATGAGCTTGCAGATATATTTACTAAGCCTTTGGATAGTGCAACTTTTCATAATCTTGTACTCAGGCTTGGTATGCTGCAACTAGAATAATTTGACAACTACTGATGCTCTTAGTTCATAAATACTGATGAGCATTATTATACTTTTGTCAAAAATAAGTGTGATAAGTCATTTTATCTTCAGTAGTTTTACAACTACTGAAGACTAAATTACTTAAAAGTACTGAAGTACCTTATTTGTTTAGAAAATACTGATGTAGTTCAAACTACTGATGTCTTTTATAATAAATAAGTACTGATGACCAATGAAACATCTGAAATCAGATGATCTGATGAGTAAGTGTTAAGGTCATTGAAACAGCTGAACTTTGTGAATTGACGACAACTACTGTTTCATTTCCAAACAACTGAACCAAAACCAAGTCTTCAGTAGTTTTACAACTACTGATGACCAACACCAAGTCTTCAGTTGTTTACAACATCAAAAAATTAAAACCATGTCTACAGTTGTTTTCTAACACCTGATGACTAACACCAACACTTTCAGTTGTTTTCCCTCAGCCGTTTCATAACCTATATATACCTAACCCTAACTTCAAACTTTTCATAACCCACTTTCCAAACGTTCATCTTCCATTAATGGCGACCATGCAAATCAAACCTCGACACAACTGTGTTGCTCACCTTACCAAATCACCTTTCTGGAACAAGTTTGATGCTGCTATCGACTTGATGGTTGATTCCCAATACCGTACAGCCTTTCTCTTAAATCCTACCATCTACCCCGATACCTTGTGCCAATTCTGGACAAACGTTACTGTTCATACTGCTGAGAATGATGACACCATCACTCTCCAGTCTTTTGTTAACCAGAAACGGGTGATCATCACTCCTGAGATCATTCGTCAAACCCTAGACCTGAATGATGCCACCTATCCCACCAAGTACCCCAAAGGCACCATTGATCTTTCTTTTGCTAATCATGGTTATGAAGTTGACCTAAGTGCTACTACCATCCTGAAGAAGCACTTCCATGATGCCGAGCGACTCATATTTCATATGATCAATGTCTGCCTTGCTCCCAAAACATCCTCTTGGGATCAAATGTCATCCAAATGGCAACAGGTATTATATTCTATCCTTGAACATCAAAATTTAAATTTTTCTGATATTATCTTTTTGGAACTGAAAGATTTAGCATTGAAACCTGTGGCAAATAGATGGATATTATATCCAAGGTTTCTTATGGAAATCATTTTAAATCAATTAAAATCTGATGGCCTTGTTGGCCTTGGAGTCCTTGCTCTGCTGGTTTTGCCAGAGGTATACTCCAGGCACAACTCAAACTCACAACTCAAAGAGGCTGCCAAACTGCTCAAACCCAAGCAGAGGGAACCCACAGCCTCCACCTCCAAATCTAAAGTCCCCTCCAAACCAAAACCAAACAAAACCAAAAAGGCTACTCAGGGAGTTGAGTCCCCTGATGATGCCCCTGTAGCACAAACGCAGGATGAGACTACAAGCCTTAATCCCCTTGTAGTTTCAATGACTCCACCAGCTGAAACCGCTCAGGTATCCTCTCAACAGGATCCTGATGCAACCAATATTGGGGAAACCACATTACTGGAATCTATCTCACTTGAGAAGATTGCCATTAAAGAGCACCACTCTCCCCAGGTGCAAACCTTTTCACCCCCATCTCCCACTGATACCACCCCTACAAGCCCAACTGCAGTCATTGCACAAGTGCCGACTCAGCTACATTCCTCTACCCCTCCCCAGAAACCTGCTACTACTGGGAAAACCTCAACAACTAAGGGACAGGATCAAAATGTAGTTGATAACCAACAACATAAGGATTCTAAAGTTCAGTCTCCTAGTGTAGATGTGGAGACTAGAACATCTGGTGAGGCTACCTCTTCCCCTGTTTCAACACATGAACAGGATGAAGCAGGTATCATCTCTAAGACCTCACCAGAGGCAACTGTCAATGAAGGACTTGCTTCTGAGGCAGGAAGTCCCCAGTTCCAAGACAAAGGGGCACATGTGATCACTGATTTACACTCAGCACATGTTCATCCTGATTCACTCAGGAGGTCAGCTGATTCAGTTTATACTGATGATGACCTGGGCTTTTTCTTTGAAGTCTTAGCCCAAAATACTATTCTTGAGGCTGAGGTTTGTAGATTAAAAGATCTGCTTCCCATCATGCCTCAGGAATCAAGTCCATCTGCCCCAATAAACCCACAGATGACAGCTTCTGTTGAAGCTTCACCAAACACTAAGCCACTCAAATCAAACAAACCACCAGCCTTTGGTTCAGGCACCATTTCTCAGGGAGAGAATCCCTCTGAGCAAATGGCTGCTGCTTTCAAATCTTCCTTACCTCTCATCACCCCCATCATCACATCTATTGTTCATCAAACCATTGATGAGAGGATCTCCTCAGATCTTAAATCCCTTGTGACTGATGCTGTGTCAAAGCACCTTTCTGACATTCAAACCCCTGAACCCAATGCAACCAAAAAGGGGGAGTCTAAGTCAGTAAAGGATGATAAAAGGAAAAGAGTTGAAGAAGAAGAAGCTAAGGAGGAGCACAAAGGCAAAGAGATCATCACCTACAAAAGAAAGAAGAGTGTTGGTGAACAAACTGAAGATGAGAAGAGGTTGGATGAGATGATCAAAGAAGCTGATGACCAACATAGCAGATCCATGGACAGGATCATTGATCAGCTCTTTAGGCAAGGATTTGATACTGCCAAACTTGACTCAGAGATCAAAGACTTGAGATTCAGGAAATTGAGAATCTATGGGCAAGTTGCAATGAAGAAGAAAGGGAGAGATTAGAGGCTATGATCAGATTCCTCTCTAAACACTTGGGTAGACCTATCACTGAGATCAAGTCATGGTCCAGAGATAACATTTTGGAGATAACTACCAAAATATGCTCATCTAAAAGCTTCAACAAAGGCTTAATCATTGAAGCTCTGGATGAAGCTAGTGCTGGGAAGAGAACTGATATGGCCAAGTTATCCAAAGCCACCCTCACCAACAAAATGATAGAGCAGCCCTTAAAATCTCCTTTACCAAAACAATCTTCAAAGCCAACCTCACAACCAAAATAGCCAATCTCAAAACCTTCAAAACAACCAACCTCTCAACTTCCAAAACAATCAACCTCACAACCATCTAAACCAACCCCTTCACCCAAGAAACCCATTCAAGATTCCACCAATGAAGCACCCAAAAGAAAAAGAAGGCTGCTGAGGATGGAAGAAGAAGAAGAGGATGAAGAAGATAATCTGCCAATCTCTGCTATTCTTGAAAAGAAGAAACTGAAGCCTAGGAGTCAATCACAAACAGTAACTCCTGAAACTCAAAGGCAGATAGTTAAGGTCAAAATTGAAGAAGAAGAACAGCAGAAGCAGCATGATGAGCAATTTCTTAGAATGGTTGACAAGGACTTCCCTCAGTCCTCATCCATTCAAGCTATGAAGATACAAGCTCAGAGGCTGTACACTCTCAGACATACCTTTCAACATCAAAAAGAAAGAGTGAGGATTTGGCCAGATCCCAGGGTAAGTTCTAGAATTCACAAGAAAAACTTACCAAGTAGATATCATGGCCAAGTAAGAAAGACTTTGAATGCTGCAATCATGTTGGCCATGGTAGTCTCACCCTGGGAAATCATTGAAGAATTCAAGAGAGCTCACACATCCAAATCAACCCCTATGTCTATTCTTGAGAACAAAATGATCAAGAAGGGGTTGTTGTACAAAAGACTTGAAGATCTTCAAAAGAGTGAACTCCAGTTGCTGCTCGAAGGCTCTCATCCTGATGAATTTGCATATAGAGAGATAACAACTGTTTAGTTGAAGAATGGGAAGACAGTGAGGTATCTGTCTGAATACTATGGGCCTGAGTTCTTCTTTGAGGGAGAAACAGAAGAACTCACTAAGGAGGAACAAGTTGTTCTCCTTGAGGCCTATGCAAGGGAGTCTTTCAGACTCATCAATGGGAAATAGGTTTCATGGTTGGGACAAGACTCTGTGTCCAATTTCCCCAAGACAGAGTTCCCTTCCTTTCTTAGCCAATCAAAAGATTAGAAACCTTTTTCTGGCCTATGCTTATCTGTCTACCTCTGAAGCTGATCAAGAGAGTATTTTTGCCAAAGAATAAGTAGGATCTTCAATAAAGTTAGAGGTTTTGGCTGTATTGGTTCAGGGGGAGTTTGTTGGACCAAAAGAACCAATGAGCCTGATCAGAAAAACCTCTAAGTCCCACAGACATTACAACTGCTGAAGAAGATCACAACAGCTGAAGACATCAGCTGATTACAAAGGTCTGAAGATGAAGTCTGAAAGTAAAGAACTGAAGACAAAGTCTGAAGATGAAGTGCTGAAGACAAAGACTGAAGACCAGAGTGATCAGCAGTTGTCACAACAGTTGAAGTTGTTAACTTCAGTAGTTGTGATTGTTTTACTTTTCAGTACTTGTAATTTTACATTTTAGTAGTTTATTGTTTCAGTAGTTTTAAGTCAGTAGTTTCATGTATTTGTACTTAGCATTCTCTGAGATGTGATCAGTTGTTGAGAACATCTCAGTAGTTTGCATATTTCAGTTGTTTTGTAAATTCTGTTAGATGTCACTATCAAGTGACATCAGCAGACATCACATTCCTCTATATAAGGGATGTTGACCTAGCTGTATTTTAACCGAAGCATTACGCGTGAATGAAAACATTCCTTTAACAGAAATATTCTCCTATAATTGTGATTGAGTGTTTTGCATATTCATTACTTTCTTGCTTGAATTCGATCTTAATTCGTGATATTCCGCTGCATAATTCAAATCTAATTGATCCGATCCTATCAAGAAGTGTGCACGGCGCGCCAAATGGTTCGAGGTACTCCAGATTAGGTTTACGTCTTTGTAGTAGCTCGTAACATGTCTTTCCGTGGCGCTTAACTATCAGAACTCGATTCAGTGTATAACATGCATTAGCCACTGCCTCATTCCAGAATTGGATAGGCAGCTTCGAGTCTGCCAGCATTGTCCGTGCTGTCTCTATCAAGCTTCTGTTCTTTCTCTCAGCAACACCATTCATCTGAGGCGTTTAGGCAGAAGTGAATTGATGCACAATTCCTTTTTCCTTGCAGTAAGCCTCCATCCACTGATTCTTGAATTCAGTTCCGTTGTCTGAGCGTACTTGTCTCACCTTCAGCTTGTAGAGAGATTCCAGTGTGGTTACTAACTCCTTGAATGACTCAAATGTTTCTGCTTTGGATTTCAGAAACATTACCCAAAAGAATCTTGAGTAGTCATCAGTAACCACAAAACAGTACAAGTCGCCTGCAATGCTCTTTGTACTGACTGGACCAAACAGATCCATGTGAAGAAGTTCAAGAGGAAGTTCTATTGAATGAACTTTCTTTTCCTTATGAGACTTCTTCGTCTGTTTGCCTTTCTTGCAAGCTACACAAAAATCAGGAAGTTGGAAATTCTTGACGTTAACTCCTCTCACGAGATCCTTCTGGATCAAGTGATTCATCTTCCGTTGATTTATGTGTCACATTCTCCTATGCTAGGAGATGGAGTCCTTCTCAATAGCTTTTGATAGAAAGCACTGAACTTCATGATCCGTTGTAGAAGCCGTTGAGAGATCCAAAACATAAAGGTCTTTATATCTTGAAGCTGTCATCAGAACCTGGTCCTCCGGAACCACGTAGTCTTTCTTTAGGACGTAACACTTCTTGTTGTCGAATATAACTTTAAAACCCTTATCACAGATTTGGGAAACAGAAAGTAAGTTGTTTTGAAGTTGTTGAACGTAGTTCACCTTATCAAACTTAACTTTCTGATTTCCAACTTCTCCCTGAGCTGTGATATAGCCTCCCTTGTTTCCAGCAAATGAAACATGCCCTCCTTTTATTTGTTTGACGTTTGATAAAAGAGCCCTGTTTCCTGTCATGTGCCTGGATGCTTCGCTGTCTACAATCCACGTGTTGGTTTCAGCATTGTAGCGAACACCCTGCACATACAATGTAAAATATTAGTTTAGGTTAGGAACCCAAGCCTTTACTGGGTTGGGTTTCCAGAGGCATCACACATCATGAATTCAACCCGTTGACCCTTAGAGGGTGAGGGTAGCTCAGGTTCCTTCTTGTCATCATTATCAGACACAGAGGATGACTTTTCTTTCCATAAGCCAGATTTATGTAAGGCCTGTTTGTGATAAACAGTCGACTGGCTAATGGGTTGAACTTTATGTTCACTCGTTCTTCTAGGTGGAGTTAAAGAACTCCTCTTAGAAGACCTAGGTTTGAATCCTGAAGTTCAATCTTCTTCCTAGGTGTCTGATAGTAAGGACAATAGGAAGCAATGTGTCCACACTCTCCACAGTTGTAGCACGACCTGCTATCAACTTTATGATTAAACTTTCTTTGTGGAGATGTGTGTGACACCCTAGTAACATCACTCAATTTGGGTTTTGACTCTGTTTCTTTTGATGTTTTCTCTTGTTTAACAAAATTAATTGTTTTAACATTTTTAACATCTTTTTCTTTTTGGTTAACTGGTTTTTGACATGAAACTTGTGAAAGATTAACATTAGCAGTCCTTTTAGATTCAGATTTGACTTTGTTTGATCCTGACTTTATATTAACCTTTTCAAATTCTTTTTCAAGATTAACACAAGGCATTTTACCCTTTGCCTTTGAAGTGGCCTCCTTTTGTTTTGTTCCAGATTCAATTGATGAACATGAGGAATCTGGATCACTAACAAGAGGAGTAGACACCACATGATCCTTGATGGGGTTATTATTTATTGGTCTACTCTTAGTGTTCATCAAGGTTTCAGGTGGTGGTGGAACCACTTTATAACCCAAACCCTCCCTGTTGTTACGTTCTCTCACTAAGTGTTGGACAATGTGTGATGAACTTGTCCAACTGTGCAGTTTTTGCTTTAAAGAGTTTACTTCTACTTCTAAAACTGCCTTTTGCTTCTTAGTGTCTTCTAGGGAGTTAAGATAGTACCTAATGTCATTAGCTTGGTTAAATGCAACTACTTCAGTTTCCCTAAGCTGTTTATTCAAATGGTCTATCTTTTCTTTGTAACTATGCTCATTTTGTTTTAAAACTCTATTAGCCTCAGTGCACAGTTGCAAATCCTTTACTAAGTTATCATTATGATCTAATAACCTAGCAAATTTCTGATCTATGCTATCTCTAAATGTATTACAATCAAAACAAGCATGATTTTGAAACAATTGGTCAGTGGTACTTACCTGAGAAGATTCTGAAGAGTTAGCCATCATCGCAGCATCAGATGTCTCTGGTTCTGGTGATTCTGTCTTTGCTGTGGACGTTCCTTCTTCAGGCTTGTAGCTGACCTCAGTTGCAGTTGTCTCTTCACTATTTGACATCGCTATCTCAACTGCAATATCTCCTTCACTCGCGGAATCATCATCTAAGTCTTCTACGCTTGCAATATTAGATTCCCCCGGAGAGACAAACCGAAAGCTCTAGTCCCGTCCTTCATCATCATGAGCAGTCAAGGCTTTTGGATCCTTGCTTGATGAAGTAGAACTGCTAGCTTGCTTGTCTTGACAAGTGAAAGACGTAAATGGGTTCCCGTTTCCAGTCTTCTTTGGCTTCACACATTCTCTCTTGAAGTGCCTCTTTTCTCCACAGTTAAAGTAGGTCACTTTACTCTTGTCAAAGCCAAATGTGGTATCCTTAGTAGCAACCAAGTTCTGTCCGGTTTTTTTCACAAACTTCTTCGCCCTCCGGACAGCACTTGCTAAGGCCCACATTATGTCCATCCTCTCCAGTTCCATTTCATCCACCTGTTCGTAGTCCTCATCTGCCAGATGGAAGTTTCCAATCTTCCCAGCAACAAGCCCATCATAGGAATGAACTACTGCTGCCAAGAGATCCATGTGCTCTCGAGCTACTTCCACAGTCACGTTACCGAGGTTCTCGGTCTTCAATCTAGTAGTATTTGCTTCAGATCCAATGTAATGGGTAGTAGAAGACCCAGACGTTTCTGATCCTGAAGGAGAGACATGTGAAGGACCAGATGAGGACACAAATGCAGTCTGAAGAGGTGCTCCAGATGTCTTAGCTTGAGGAGTGGCGTTGTACAAAGCTGGATTCTGAGTGTACGAAGACTTCTGAGCTCTGTACTTCATCCTAAGTGCTTCTTCTCGCAGCTTTAGAATGAAGTCATTGATATCCAACTTTGCCAACATCTCATTTTGTCTCAGATTTGACACAAATAAAGCCCACTTTTCTGGCAACCCGTCTGCAAAATTTGACACTTTTTCTTCCATGGTAGTAGCAACACCATGGGTATGCAGTTCACTCATCAGATGGTAGAATCTATCAATAACATCGTCCAAACTCTCGTTTCCCATCGATGAGAAGTTGTCAAATTCTTTCTTTAACTCCTTAGCTTTAATTGCTTTCAGCGAAGCATTCCCGTCATATCTCTTTTCCAGCTCATCCCACAATTTCTTGGCCTGCTTATTCTCCGAGTACTGGTGGAAGATATCTTTAGGAATAGACTGTGTGATCAATGCATAGACTCTCTTCTCTGCATTATACTTAACTTTCTGAGCATCAATCATCCCTCCCAAAGTAAGCTTTACCCCATCGGCTCCCACCGGCATACTGTACCCAATCTTGATAGCTTCCTACAGATTTGGATCCATTCCATTGAGGTAGATCTCAAAACATTGTTTCCAGTGGGGAAACTCATCTAAGAGCTTTGGTGATTTATTATGATTCCCCACCTCACTCTCAAGTAACACTAGGTTCTGGATCCTTGAGTCCTTTCCGGCTGTAAACGCTGACATCTGATCTTCCATGTCGATTAACTTTAAGTGTACTAAACAATCTGTCAAACTGGTGCGACTAGGTGATGCGAATGGGCTATCCATGCGAATGAACTATGCGACTGGTTCAATCGTGCGGCTGAACTAAGCGATTGGTTCAGTCGTACGAATGGAGATGCGACTAGGTCCAATCGTGCGTCTGGACGATGCGAATGAAGTCCAATCGTGCGAATGGCTCACTCGTGCGACTGAAGCTGCTGTTTTACGAAAATTTCTAGGTTAAACGTGTTTTAGCTGTAAAAATTTGAATTTTCGCCAACCCTAATCGCCTAAGGCCGTAGAAACCGAAACTTGATGAGCAGGGGACGTCCAAGACAACTTTTGACACAAAAAGATTGCGTTTTTAAAGTAAAAACACAAACTTTGTATCAAACTTGATTGAATCACACGTAATCAAGAGCCAAAGCTCTGATACCACTTGTTAGGACCTGGTATTTGAACGAAATACCAAATGATTAACGTGTAAACCAAACCAAATAGTGCGGAATCCTATTTGATTAGCAATCCAATCAGTGAGAACGCACGTAGAATCAATAAAGTATTGAATCAAACGTTAAGAATCGATTAGGAACCGATCTACAGCATTTTATGAACTTGGAGTATCAACTTGGAGGCTTTTGGACGGCTAGGGTACGTCTGGAATCGTAATAGAATGAATGTTTTTGTTTTTCCACGAATTGGGTTGTATTTATAGGTTAGTATTTCATTCGTGCGACTGAACCATAAGTATGGTTCAGTCGTGCGATTGAACCATGCGGTTGATTCATCCGCACGACTGAGTGTTCAGTCGTGCGACTGAGCCAATCCTATGTTACAATCATACGACTGATCCAGTCTCCTGGTTCAGTCGTGCGACTGAGTTATTCGTATGGAGTTATTCATGCGTATGGTCCATACGCACGGGCCATTCGCATGAGAACTTCATTTTGTTAAGTTTGAATGTATTAATTAATATAACATTATGTGTATCAATTCAAACAATCACAAACCTATTTAACCAATTCAACATCGACTCATTAATGAAATATTAAACATTATAAATCATAAACAACCAATATCATTTCATTAACATACCAAACATTACATCAGTTTCAGACAAACAAGATCTATTACATTCATATCATGATCTAGGTACATACATGTATCAACAGATTTGAAGATCCTTATCATCGGGACAGAGTTTACAAACTCGACAAGGCGTTATACGGGCTTCATCAAGCTCCAAGGGCCTGGTATGAGAAACTCTCGACTCATCTTGTGAAACACAGCTTTCGCAGGGGAGTCATTGACTGCACACTGTTTATCAAAGAAAAAGATGGAGATTTACTGCTAGTACAGATCTATGTCGATGACATAATCTTCGGTTCAAAGAACGAAGAATTATGCAAAGAATTTGAAGCAGTAATGAAGGCAGAGTTTGAGATGAGTGCTATGGGGGAGATGAAATTATTCCTCGGGTTACAGGTGGATCAAACACCAAAAGGGATCTTTATACATCAGACCAAGTATGTGGGAGACATTCTTAGTCGGTTTGACATGGAGAATGCTTCTGCAGCTGAGACTCCACTTGCTACAAATCATGATATAGGACCTGATGAAAATGGAGATCTGGTAGATGCCACAATGTACCGAGGAATGATTGGATCTCTCATGTACCTCACTGCCTCAAGACCTGATATCATGTATGCTACATGTCTTTGTTCTTGATATCAGGATAAGCCTAAGGTTAACCATCTGATCGGGGTCAAGAGGATATTTCGTTATCTGAAGGGTACACCCACACTTGGCTTATGGTATCCTCATGATGATGACTTTGAGCTCACAGCGTATAGTGACTCGGATTACGGGGGCTGCAAGATGAACTACAAGTCTACATCAGCAGGGTGTCAATTCTTTGGGAGGAGATTAGTGACCTGGCAGTGTAAGAAGCAGACCTCGGTTGCATTGTCAACCTGTGAAGCCGAATACGTTGCTGCTGCAAGTTGCTGTTCACACATCATTTGGATTCAACAACAAATGCGGGACTACGGTTTAAATTTCTCTTCTACTCCTATCTTTGTTGATAACTCTGCTGCAATTGCAGTAACTAAAAATCCAGTACAACATCCAAAGACCAAGCACATCGGTATTAAATACCATTTTATAAGGGACTGTTTTGAAAAGAACTTAATCGATGTGGTAAAAATTAATACTGGTTTTCAACGCGCTGACCTCTATACAAAAGCTTTTGACAAACCACGTTTTCTATATCTGTTAGAGGTCAACGACGTTAAAAAGAAAAGTGATGTTATTCCTGATGATGATCATGTGTAGTCCGATGTAGTGTAGTTAATTTTTTCTTTTTCATTTTCTTTACTTATTTATTCTATTTTCTGTTTAAATTAAATTCATGTTATTTAGCTGTCTATTAAAATCCTAAAATAATTAAATCCGTTATGATATTAGAATTTTAGGGGGAGAATAGGTCAGCCAATAATAACATTAAAAAAAACTAAAAAACAAAAACACGAGGGAGAAGGAGAGGCTAGCTGATATAAGGTAGACCGTACCTGTGATACCGATTCAAACTCTTTGGAAAATGATAGTACACAGGAACAAATCAAGAGGGACTTTAAAATTTAATTTAGAAAAGATGCAAAATTCAAAGTATAACTCTGTGTAGTCTGAGCAATATAAAAGGAAAAATGAAAGAAAAACTGGTAACTACTAAGGTAACACAACGAAAGTAGACCTAGAGGTTGCTAGACCACAGATGATATGTCGGTAGATTCAACACAATAGATGATTAGACCTGACTGGTGATCTCAAGATCAAACTAAGTTGTTCAACTGACTGTGGGCTCCCATCTTATCACTGGTTAACACAATCAACAATATTCCAATAAGGGGTAATGAGCATGTAAACGCCACAAATGTGTGCGGATGACCATAAATAGAGCAAAGCACGAAAAAAAAAGAAAGACAAATGCTATCAAGCTAATGACTTATGTTGTTGGTGCATTATGTGCAAAAGAAATTAAGATGCTCTAACAAGAAGATAGGTTGTGTGCCTCTCTGCTGTGCGATGACACTGACCTCAGGATAAGCATAACTTAGATATTATAGAATTCATTGTTGTTTGCCGCCTCTCTGCTGTGCGATGGCACTGACCTGAGGATTGGCTTCTCTTTGAAAGCTCTAAGAATAGTCTCTTCTTGTCAAAATACCCGTAGACCGCTCAAAAGCTCCTGAGGAATGTTGATTACCATATAAGTGTGGGATCCACAAATGTTGGTTGTAATAATTAAACCTTCAACTATCACCAATCTGTGTCAAAAGTCTGTGTATGGATTTATGAGGACAAATATACTGACAATCATCGTGGCTGCAATTCTTGAAAGTTCAAATCAATGTGGGAATCTAATAGTACTAGTATGATTTCCTAAATTTGCTAACGACTCTGGATGAAAATCAAGAAGTGAGCATCAAAAGGTTTTGATAACAAGTCCCAAATGATTTGACTTGCCTGTATGATTCCAAAATTGAATTGGTCCAGGTATGGTCAAACTAAATAGAAGCTGCCTATTCCGGAACCGAATCCAGTAGATTTTTATCTTAGGATTTATCTCTCACAAAAAGTCAAAAACAAGTTTAATTTTTGTACTTTAGTTTAATTTTCTAAGTTATTTAGTCATTTCAGTTTGTTTGTTTGTCGGACTACATCATGAAATTCAGTATGGGATTAACTCACCAAAAAGGGTCATGTCTGAGATGACCACATGTGTTTTCAAAAGATAAATGGGTCACATCTGAGGTGACAAAGTGTTTAAAAGGATCACGTCTGAGGTGATCAAAAGTTTTCAAGTTAAAATGATCATGTCTGAGATGATCAAATGCTCATAATGTTATTTCAACAGTTAAAAAGGGTTTAAATGTTAAATGGTCAAAATGGCAGAAAATTTCATAAGTATGACCCATTCGCACGAATGGACCATTAGTATGGACTTATCATACAAATGGGAGCCATTCGTACGAATGGACCATGAGTATGGACCATTCAACCGAATGGCCCATATGAATGACCCAGTCGGATGTTTAAGAGCGAACGAATGAGTAAGTCGCACGACTGAACTCCAGTCGGACGACTGAAGAGGGGCGACTGAACCAATCGCACGACTGAGGCCCATTCGCCCGAATGAAATGTGCGTATGAGCCCAGTCGTACGATTGAATTTAGGGTTAGTATAAATAGAGGGAGAGTCGGTCGCAGAGACTCACCACTCTCAAATTTACCCTAAATCGCACGACTAACGTTACTCTGCCCAAATTTCGTTTGACCACTATAAACCCTCGATTCTCACTTACTGACCATTTGCATTGACTCTACAGGTAATTTGCGGTGCAGAAACATGACCAAATCATTCAATTTGACACTAAATCGGGAAAATCGGACTCGTTGGAAAAACTGTGACTTATGTGGCAATATAACCTAACTAAACGACGTAAACAAATGAAATTAAAGATGTTAGGTGTTAAACGAATGGATTGCGAGTCTAATGAACCAGAACACGAAGTCTAAAACTCAAAATTGGTGAAAAATTGAATTTGAATTGAACAGACAGAACAACATGCGAATGGACAGGTTGATGAACTTCAGTCGCACGACTGAAGGGTGCGAATAGCTTAACCGCACGACTGAACCATGCGTATGAGTTCAGTCGCACGACTGGTGTAACCGCATGAGGTTACATACGCATGAGTCCAGTCGCACACTCAGTAGTACGTATGGGGTCAGTCGCACGACTGAATCCCAGTCGCACTGCTCATTCGCACGACTGATCTCAGTCGCACAACCTCATTCGCATGACAGAAAGAATTTTCTTCAAGTCCAAGTGTTTCATGACATTCTTAGCCAATGGGTACTAATGTTTACTTTCTTTGTGTAACAGATGGCGAGTCGATGGACCATGAGTACGAAGCACAATATTTGTGCTCATCTGGATCTGACATCCAGAAATGCTTCAGACTTCTCTGGCATTATCACCTTCCTAAGGAGATCGAGGATTGCACACGCCATATCTGCTCCATGTACTCCTTATCGTTCCATTCAGCAGGCCTTCTGGGAAGGTGCAGTAGTTGATCGATCCTCTGAGCCTCACTGTATCAGAAGTACTATCTTTGGAGAGGCCATAGCTATCACAGAGGAGGATCTTAGGATCGTGTTACAGTTGGGGGATGATGCTGACTGTCCTACTAGACTACACCCCCTTACTGTCAGAGGATGTTTTCTTCGAGCCAAGTACTCTGGGGACATCAATGCTGGGGTGCTCAACAAGAGCAACCTCTGTCCCCAGTTTAAGTACCTTGCTCACGTGCTGCTAAAGTGCATAGCTTCCAGGAAGGGAGGTTTTGATGAGTTGTCTGACCAGATCCAGAACGCCTATGTTGCGTTGGTGCTGAACCATCCGTTCAGCTTCTCCAGAATGATCTTCACCTACTTGGTGGAGACCATTGAGGGGAAAGGGAAGGAGGGCTTTTGTATGTATCCCCGATTCATGCAGATGATTATAGACCAGAAGCTCCCCTCCCTGCCAAAGGAGAAGGATGATGCTGTAGTGCTTGAGGTGATGGATGATACCACCTTGGGCAGGATGAAGGTATACAGGGGGAAGCAGGTGAAACCCCCTGTCAGGAGACTGTTTGGGCATCTGGCCTGTGAAGACTATGTGGTGCCAGCACGAAGGAAGTGGCGCCACGACGACAGTGATTCTGATGTTGAGCAGATTGCTCTACCCACCAACGATTCTGATGATGATGACAGTGGAGATGCTGGAGATACCATGCCCATTCCACCGAGGGGCACATCTACTGACAGCACACCTCCAGTATCTGCCCCCACTGGAGATATAGCAGAGTCGGCTGGGTTCCACCAGGATTTTATACCTGGTGAGGAGGAAGAAGAGTCAGATGAGGAGCCACTGACTAGGACTGTGGGAAGCAAAGTTGTTCCCACAGAGCATGGACTCCGGGCGGTTGGTGAACGCCCCAGCGGATCAGGAGAAACTGCTGCTGACCCGACTTATGCTCCAGAGCCATCGAGCCGTGTTCTAGGGGGAGCATCCTCCTCGACAGGATCGAGGAAGAAAAGGATGGCTCAGCCCCACGGCATGAAGAAGAAGAAGAGAAGACTCACCTACATCACCACCACAGGCACCACAGCTACCACTAACACTACCACACCCCCTATCACCACACCTCCTACCACTACATATATGCCAACCACCACCATATCATTCACACCTACATCACCTCCGTTATCATCTAGACCTAACCCCATCTTCACCACAACCACCACCACCACCACTAGCCACCAAGCAGGACCAGCATCACATCCCTCACATCTATACGGATCACCCCTACCTCCCATTGGGGTAGAGGAACAGCTTTCAGCGCTGAACCGTATGGTGATGCGTCTGTTAGCCGCTGATGAAGAGAAGACTGCGCAGATCTGTCAGCTGGCAGATCTCACAGCTGCGCAGTCCCAACAGATCTCTCAGCAGGCTCAGCTGATCGAGGAGCAAGCCCAGCAAATGGCTGCTCAGAGCCACGAGATTGCCCAACTTCAAGAGCATAGAGTCACATCAGCTAAGAAGATTAAGGAGTTGGAGGATGCTAAAAGGACCATCATGCTCAAGCTTAAGGGATCTAAAGATGAGCCTTTGAAGATTAAAGGAGGAGATGGTGATGATGATGATGAGGATGAGGATGAGGACGATGATGAAGAGAGTGATGATGATGAAGGAATTGAGGAAGAAAGGACAGAGGAGAGGCATGAGGATGATGATGATGAAGGAGGAGATGCAGCTGCATCTGCCTCAGCTCAGGGTCAAGAAAGGAGATCAAAGAGAAATCACGACCACGAGCTTCATCCTCTGCCTCACCAAGTGATGATCCAGCGATTCAAGACAAAAGTAATGATTAGATGTCTATGTATTTGATAACTTTTGTATTTGAATCATGTATTTAAACTTATGTATTTGATGTTTATATTAAGATTAATGCATTTCTGTCTTGATTATTAACTAATGGTTGATATGTTACATGTTTAAATCAAACAGATCCAAACTATCAAAGGGATGAATTTGATGTTGCTCCCCTTCAACAGGTCAAGACTCAATTAACTATGATTCTTGATCTGCAAGGGATCGTCAGGAGATCTGTGAGTTATACCCCTGAAGACGGGGAATAATTCATGATCTGTCAAATGAGAAACTAGCTGAGATGTTCAAGCTAAATCCCGATGAGATCGTTAAGGATGCTCCAACGTGTGACTCTACCAGTGACGAAGAGCTAAATGACATTGATGAGATAGAGATAGAAGATGTCACAGCAGAGCACTATCTTCAGTACGCTGACAACGAGGGAAATATGGTCCCCAATCTGGGTGAATCCCTTGTCAGTGATACATTTGAGGTATTAGATCAGATGGAGCAGGAGTCTGAGAAGACAGAAGGAAAGGCCCAAGCCTCAAACGACGATGTTGATATCCGAAAGGCTGAATGGGCTGCTTGTTTTGAAGAAATCCGAGCCCAATGTGCTGCTCCTAAACAGAACGTCTACACCAAACTCTACAGAGTGAAGAAACATCATAAGGTGTCGGGCAGGATTATAGCGTGGGCACATTTTGAGGATCTAAACGTTTATGCCGTTAAGAGGGAGAAGGGCATATAGTACTTTAGATTTCCACATGATCTAAAGACTCTACCTGGTTTTGAGCTCAACCAGCTGGCGAAATTGAAGCTTCTATATGCTGACACAAGGAAGATGTCAGGCTGGTTTGAGGCTGCCCTAAGGAAAGAGTACCACACCAGGTGGGTCAACTTCAAACCTCAACAACCTACGAGGTATATCAGACGTTAAGAAGCTGATCCCATCACTGGTAAGCCAAAGATTGTGCTGAAGTGGAGTCCTCCAAGAACGATGTCAAAAATCCCTCTCAGGGAAATGCCACAGGACTTCACTCCATACTTTAAGTGGTGGTACTATGATTGGAGAACAGGGGAAGCGGTCATAGTTCTGAACAAAGAGGGAAGAATGGATACTATCAGGGTATTTGACCCAATGTGGCTCACTAACGTTTTTGCTAATGATGTCTACACATTATACAAGTGGCCACTGTTCTATGACACGCAAGATATTGTACAAGCCCTCCAATTCCAGAACGTCATAAGACTCTGTTTTGCGTTTGAGATTCACGCAGGAGTCACAAGAGAGGAAAAGTACAAGAAGTATGAGGAGGTGATGCAGAAAACAAGACATTAGATAGATCTAGGTCCAAGGGGGAGTTTGTTGATACATATGTACCTAGATCCTGATATGAATGTAATATGTCTTGTTTGTCTTACACTGATGTAATGTTTGGAATATTAATGAAATGAAAATGGTTGTTTGTGATTTATAATGTTTAATATTTCATTAATGAGTTGATGATGAATTGGTTAAATAGGTTTGTGATTGTTTGAATTGATACACATAATGTTATATTAATGAATACATTCAAACTTAACAAAATGAAGTTCTCATGCGAATGGCCCATACGAATGGACCATACGCATGAATAACTTCAGGCGAATGACTCAATCGCACGACTGAACCAGGAGACTGGATCAGTCGTATGATTGTAACATAAGATTGGCTCAGTCGCAAGACTGAACACTCAGTCGTGCGGATGGATCAACCGCATGGTTCAATCGCACGACTGAACCATACTAATGGTTCAGTCGCCCGAATGAACAACCCTAACCTATAAATACCACCCAATTCATGGAAAAATGTAAGCATTCATTCTATTTCGACTCCAGACGTACCCTAGCCGTCCAGAAGCCTCCAAGTTCATACTCCAAGTTCATAGAACGCTGTAGATCGATTCCTAATCGACTCTTAACATTTGATTCAATACTTTATTGATTCTACGTGCGTTCTCACTGATTGGATCGCCAATCAAATAGGATTCCGCACTATTAGGTTTGGTTTACACGTTAATCAGTTGTTGTTTCGTTCAAATACCAGATCCTAACAAGTGGTATCAGAGCTTTGGCTCTTGATTACGTGTGATTCAATCAATTTTGATACAAAGTTTGTGTTTTTTCACTAAAAACGCAATCTTTTTGTGTCAAAAGTTGTCTTGGACGTCCCCTGCTCATCAAGTTTTGGTTTCTACGGCATTAGGCGATTAGGGTTGGTGAAAATTCGGAGTTTTACGGCCAAAACACGTTTAACCTAGAAATTTTCGCAAAACAGCAGCTTCAGTCGCACGATTGACCCAATCGCACGACTGGACTTCATTCGCATACTCCAGACGCACGATTGGACTGAGTTGCATCTTCATTCGTACGACTAAGCCTACCGTTCGCAGTGTTCATTCGCATAAGTTGAAGGGTTTGTTAGAACACAAAAACATAGTTTAACCTTTTAAACTTTTCAGAAAACGCAGCGGAGGTATAGGATTATAACAAGTTTATAATCTGAAATTTTCGTGTTCTAAGTGTGGTTTTAAGATGGAAAACAAAACCCAAATCAATAGGATCTTAAATATATGAATGGAACAAGCTATGAACCTACAAAACATGCATAAAATCACAGCTTGAACAAGCTGTGATATCTACCTTTTCAGCAGCAAAAATCGACTTGAGATGATAGGTTTAGATGCTTGAAATCGACCAAGAGCTCAATGTAGAGGTCCTCAAGCTTTGTATACCCCAAGCCTTGATCATACACCACTCTTGCTAGGTAGAGTCACACCAAGAATCAACTTCAAAAACCCAAAATCCCTGCTGGTTGTTCCGTGAACAAGAGAGAGAAAAGAGAGAGTTTTTGAGAGTTATTTTGCATGAATCAATTGATGGAATGAATGAGTGTCTACCTAGTTATTGTTGTGTGTTTTTTCAAGACAAAAAGGTCCAATAAGGTTCAAGGGAGGGGGCGGCCAAAGGACCCTTTCAAAATGGTTTTTCCCTCCCTTTAAAACACCAACATAACTTAATAGAATTCACATTATGTCACACATATTAAAATGTCATTCTAGACTTATGTTAAATGTGACATATCCCTCTTAATTAACAAATTAATTAAGTTACACTTATATTATTATTGTTATTTAAAACCTTTTTAAATAACAAGAATAACAATAATTCATCAACAAATTATCCTTATAATTTGTTCCATCTCTCATGCAAGTTATTTAGAAAACCCATTTCCAAATTTGGTGTAAATATTTAATTGCATGATCATATCATCAATTTAATATTAATTGGTGTTTGCTAAGCTTGTTATTGGGTATAACCCGACTTGGATCATGACGTACTAACCACATCAATATTTTATGTGTCTTGGGCATATAGAATCCTACAATCTCCCACTTGCCCAAGATTCATAGAAGATTGATGCAAGCAGTAAATACCGCCTAACAACGGTTTACTACCCTTAATACGCATGACTTATGGCCATTCAATAACATCATCCATTTCAAGTACCCTACTTGAAATGATTTAGGTGAATTAATCATCTATCCTTTTGTTACAGATGTCATGTTAAATCCAGGGACACAGAATGATCATTCCTTGTTGATTTAACTTAATCAGGCCTTAGACATCTAACTCTCAACGAATAAGAGGAACAAATTCCATCTTGACTACATACGTCTCTCACAAACACTTCATGTTATACCTGAACATATCCTTGTGTACTGTCCACTATTTCAGGGCAGTGAAGAATAGGCTCAAGGTATAAAACTTGGTGAATATCAAAACCCAATATGTGTCTCAGGTCTGAGGATACCAAATGATATTCGCCTTTACTCAAATTTACTTATGATCAATCAATAAGATTCCATGTAGTAAAATTTGAGATGCGGGTTAGTCCAATATTTATATCCCACAAATATCTATGAACCTTGGTAGCAACCCATTGCTCTATATTCATCCTTATGAATATCAACCAATCCAAGTTCATAATAATCTTACTTTCACACTTGTTCCCACAAGTATGAGCGACTACGGACATTTTAGAGTAAACATTTTACTCATGGATAAAACATGCTAATTTGGAACATTAATTGAAACATTATAACCAAATAATTTTATTCAAATAATAAAGAGTTCCACATATCCAAATACAAAATGTACAGATCAAATCCAATCACTAGAATATCGAAGTCCCATGGCACAAGTATGACATTCATGCTTTGCCTTTTCAAGGAGCTTCGTGAGAGGATCCGCAATGTTTTGATCCGTGTGAACTTTGCGAATACATATCTTTCCCTTTTCAACTTCATCTCGTATGTAGTTGAATCTCCGCTCAATGTGCCTAGTCTTTTGATGAGCACGGGGTTCCTTGATTTGTGCAATCGCACCCTCGTTATCACAAAAGATCTCTAGGGGGTCCTGAATGGAAGGGACTACCCCTAGATCGGCAATGAATTTCTTCAACCATGCAGCTTCTTGAGCTGCCAATGAGGCGGCAACGTATTCTGATTCTGTAGTCGATAGAGCCACCACATCCTGCTTGGAGCTCTTCCAAGAAACCGCTCCTCCATTCAGAATGAAAATGTATCCCGATTGTGACCGAGAATCATCACGATCGGTTTGGAAACTCGCATCCGTGTAACCTTTTACAACGAGTTCCTCGTCACCGGATCCATAGATTAGGAACATATCCCTTGTCCTCCTTAGGTACTTAAGTATGTTCTTAACAGCCATCCAATGACTGTTTCCAGGATTTTGCTGGTAACGGCTTGTCATGCTCAAAGCGCATGACACGTCCGGTCGAGTGCATATCATTGCATACATGATGGATCCAATAGCAGATGCATATGGGATTGCCTTCATTTTATCTTGCTCATCCTTTGAGCTTGGACATTGAGTCGTACTCAATATCGTTCCTCTTTGAATAGGTACGGTACCTTTCTTAGAGTTCTCCATCTTGAACCTTTTCAAGATCTTATCAATGTATGCACTTTGATTCAAACCAATCAACCGCCTTGATCTATCCCTATAGATCTTTATTCCTAGAATATAGGCGGCTTCACCAAGATCCTTGATGGAAAAACAACTTCCAAGCCAGGTTTTTACACCTTCCAAGGTTGGAATGTCATTTCCAAATAGTAGTATGTCATCAACATACAATACTAGGAAAGTTACTGTGCTCCCACTAGCCTTCTTATACACACAAGCCTCATCAGCGTTTTTGATGAAGCCAAATTTCTTTACTTCCTCATCAAAACGGTGATTCCAGCTTCTCGATGCTTGTTTCAATCCATAGATTGATTTCTTTAACTTGCATACTTTATTAGGATGTTTTGGATCGACAAAACCTTCAGGCTGAACCATATAGACATCTTCCTCAAGATATCCATTTAGGAAAGCAGTTTTGACATCCATTTGCCAAATCTCATAATCATAATGAGCAGCTATGGCAAACAATATCCTTATAGACTTTAGCATCGCTACAGGTGAGAAGGTTTCATCATAATCAACCCCTTGAGTTTGAGTGAAACCCTTTGCTACAAGTCTAGCTTTATAAGTATCCAAGTTTCCATGCATATCGGTTTTCTTCTTGAAAACCCACTTACTTCCAACTACTTTGGAATTAAGAGGTGGTACAACAAGTTCCCAAACTTGATTGTCATACATGGATTGCATCTCAACGTTCATGGCCTCAAGCCATTTGTCACAATCCAAATTGGACACTGCATCATGGTATGTGGTTGGTTCATCTGAATCTACCATATAGCATCCATCCATGAAAAATCCGTATCTTTCAGGTGGATTACTAGTTCTACCACTTCTGTGAACGTTTTGTGTGTATTGATCAACCATTTGATCATCTTCAACATCCTCATGTTGAGTGCTAGTTTCAACCAAACGTGCATCGGGTTGTGGTTCTTGATCTTCCTCAAGATCCACTGTTCTACTGCTAGCTCCTTCCATAAGGAACTTTGCTTCTAAGAACTCACCCTTTCTGGCAACAAACACCTTTTGTTCCAGTGGATCATAGAAATAATATCCCATAGAATCTCTAGGATATCCAATAAAGATACACTTGGTGGATCGGACTTCCAATTTGTTTGGGGTGGGAGTCTTAACATAAGCTTCACAACCCCAGACCCTTAAGTATGATAGGGATGGAACTCTTCCATGCCATATCTCAAAAGGTGTCCTTTCCACCTTTTTGGTTGGGGCCATATTTAGAATACGGGCCGCGGAGAGCAAAGCGAAACCCCAAAATGATAGAGGTAATGTGCTTCTAGCCATCATAGATCGGACCATATCCAATAAGGTTCGATTCCTCCTCTCAGACACACCATTGTGTTGTGGTGTTCCAGGTGGAGTGAGTTGTGAGACAATCCCACAACTCCTAAGATGATCTTGAAAAACATCACTTAGGTATTCACCTCCTCTATCGGTACGGAGAACTTTAATTGACTTGTTGAGTTGATTTTCAACTTCATTCTTGAAGATTTTGAACATTTCAAAAGCTTCATCTTTGTGCCTTAATAAGTACACATACCCATAGCGACTATAATCGTCGGTAAAGGTAATGAAGTATCTTTCACCATTCCTAGTCATTGGCTTAAAAGGACCACATACATCCGAATGTATGATTCCTAATAAATCTTTTGCCCTTTCGTTAGTTCCACTAAAGGGTGCCTTAGTCATCTTTCCTTGTAAACAAGATTCACAAACATCAAATGAATCACATTCATTTGTTTTAAAAGACCATTCTTTTGAAGTGTTTGTAAACGTTTCTTGTTTATATGGCCAAGACGACAATGCCAAAGATAGGTATCACTCAAGTCCAACTTGAGTTTCTTGGTGTTAGTTTGGTACAATGAGCTATTTATAGTATTTTCATGAACCAATTCATAAATACCATTAATGGGAATAGCTTTAAAATAGAACATACCATTTAAAGAAACATGAATATCATTTTCAATAAAGGATAATACATATCCAAATTGTTTTAACAGGGCTACAGAGATAATATTCCTAGTCAAACTAGGAGCATACAAAACATTGTTCAAAATCACTTCCAAACCATTTGGAAGTTTCAAGATGTAGTCACCACGGGCTTCAACTTGAACTTTAGCCCCATTGCCCATGTAGAGGCTTACATCCCCTTTCTTGAAGTCACTACTTCTTTGAACCCCTGCAACAAATTGCAAATGTGAGTTCCACATCCGGTATCTAATACCCATGTGTTAGAGGATATCATGTTTAAATCAATATGGATCATGTATATTGTACCTGAGGTCTGCCCGGCATCCCTCTTGGCTTTCAACTCTTGGAGATGGACAGGACGATTCCTTGCCCAATGTCCTATCTCCCCACACTTGAAGCATGGGTCATTTGTAGCAACCTTTTGCTTCTTCTCTTGTGGTTTGGGTGGTACCCTTACCACCCCTTTCCCCTTTCCCCACGCATGTCCCTTACCCTTGGCAACCTTTGCCTTGGGTGCGGGATGAGGCTTTTTGTTGTTCCCACCTTCATTGATGGTGAGAACGGGTAAAACCCTTTTACCCATGGCCGCCTCGGCCGTTTTGAGCATTGAGTGAAGTTCACCAATGCTTTTGTCCCATGCATTCATGTTGTAGTTCAACACGAATGTCTCGAACTTCTTGGTTAGGCCATTTAGGATCAAATCCGTGGCCAACTCCTTCGAGACGGGGCAGTTTAGCCTCTCGAGGCGGTCAATATGACTTTTCATCTTAAGTACATAAGATGAAACAGATTGGTTGTCGTCCATACGACATGCATGGAGCGCTCGAACCGTTTCGAACCGCTCAACCCTTGCTTGCTGTTGGAACGTCTCCTTCAGCTGGGTTATCATGTCGTAAGCTCCGTGATGTTCATACTCCTTTTGGAGATCCGGAGTCATGCTCGCTAGCATGAGACAAGACACTTGGACGGAGTCCTCAGTGTATTTCAGCCAATCATTAAAGGCCTCCTCATCATCCTCGTTAGGTTGATCGGGGATAGGGTCGTCTAAAACATACGATCTTCTCTCTTGCTTGAGAACAATTCTCAAGTTTCGATACCAATCAATAAATTTTTATGATTTAGACGTTCCTTTTGGAGGATCGCTCGTAGTGATTGGTTTGACGCGGACGAGTTATCGTGATTTTCATTATTGGTGGCCATCTACAAAATTTAACAAAGATCAATTTTAGTATTTTCGATATTGCTAATTTTAATATTTAATGCCTTTTAAGGTCTTTTCATATTAAAATCTAGAACCCAACATTACATTTAAATTGTGGTTAGGTGACCTTTATCCCACGTTTTAAATTAATAAGGTGGTCAACGTTTGACGATTGCAACCATTTGCAACTTCTAGAAATATGGGATCGACTTGAAACATCATATGTAAAGTCGGCATGTTAATCCCATCAACACCATTTGGAAACCACATCGTAGGTGATCCATTTGACATGATTTGCAAATCAAGACACCCTACTTACACCCACGTGTGAGTTTGCCAAAACAAGTGGTTAGGTGACCTTTATCCCACAAATAAGGCATTCTCACCTCAAGTCACAAGTTCCCTCAAAATGGTTAGGTGACCTTTATCCCACTAAGAGTTCCCAAGTGACTCAAGTGTTGTGTAAAAGGACGGTGTTGATCTTGTTTGGAAAAAAGTTTTAGAGGTTTCAAAATACAAGTTTAGAAAACTCTATGTACTTGTATTTGCATGCTTTCAAATACAAGGTACCTTATGGTTCTTTGATTAAAACCTATTTTAATCCTTAAAATCATTAAATAATTTTAATAACCTTTTATTAACCTTTAAGAACCATCAATTTTCAGCTTGTTAAGTTTGTTAATGAGTTTGCTTAGAATATCCAAATATCAACCAAACAATCAAAACAACAAACAATCAACCAAGCATAAACATTAACAATCAGATGTGCATAACCATAGCCCTTATGTTGACAACACTTGTTTGCCATCACAAGTGTTGTCTATGGTCTTTCTAAGGGTCAAACATATCATAAAAGTTCCAAGAACCTCCCACTAGAAACCGCATCCAAATGCTCCATGTTTCTTGTGTCTTTGTGTCCATCTTTGGGTCTTGATCTTGTACATCTTCCTTTTACAAAATTGTATCCTAATACATTTTTCTAGTAAAGGAAATGAACCTAATCTATTATTACATAACCAAATGAATGAATAATTACAACCCAAATGAATAAACACAAATATTACAACCAAATTGAATGAATAAAACAACCACTTGAATCATCCAAACAACACAAGGCCACAAGCTAGGTTATGCACTTTAACAACCAATGATCAAATCATCAAAATATATCATTAATCCCCACTTAAAACCTTCAAATTTCAGCCAACATAAACTGAAATTTTGGTTTTAAATATTGTCCAAACAATCAACATATCAACATACATATCTTTCAAGGTTTAATCACAAGCATGTGTGATGTAACCTTGAAAGTTGGGGATTTCAATAAGACATAATATTTCAGCCCAAAACCAGCCTATAACATGTCTAATATCATCTTTTAAAACCAATTTCAAAAGATGAATCAAGCAAGCCATCCATATAACCGGCTCTTGATGCCATTGAAGGGTTTGTTAGAACACAAAAACATAGTTTAACCTTTTAAACTTTTCAGAAAACGCAGCGGAGGTATAGGATTATAACAAGTTTATAATCTGAAATTTTCGTGTTCTAAGTGTGGTTTTAAGATGGAAAACAAAACCCAAATCAATAGGATCTTAAATATATGAATGGAACAAGCTATGAACCTACAAAACGTGCATAAAATCACAGCTTGAACAAGCTGTGATATCTACCTTTTCAGCAGCAAAAATCGACTTGAGATGATAGGTTTAGATGCTTGAAATCGACCAAGAGCTCAATGTAGAGGTCCTCAAGCTTTGTATACCCCAAGCCTTGATCATACACCACTCTTGCTAGGTAGAGTCACACCAAGAATCAACTTCAAAAACCCAAAATCCCTGCTGGTTGTTCCGTGAACAAGAGAGAGAAAAGAGAGAGTTTTTGAGAGTTATTTTGCATGAATCAATTGATGGAATGAATGAGTGTCTACCTAGTTATTGTTGTGTGTTTTTTCAAGACAAAAAGGTCCAATAAGGTTCAAGGGAGGGGGCGGCCAAAGGACCCTTTCAAAATGGTTTTTCCTTCCCTTTAAAACACCAACATAACTTAATAGAATTCACATTATGTCACACACATTAAAATGTCATTCTAGACTTATGTTAAATGTGACATATCCCTCTTAATTAACAAATTAATTAAGTTACACTCATATATTATTATTGTTATTTAAAACCTTTTTAAATAACAAGAATAACAATAATTCATCAACAAATTATCCTTATAATTTGTTCCATCTCTCATGCAAGTTATTTAGAAAACCCATTTCCAAATTTGGTGTAAATATTTAATTGCATGATCATATCATCAATTTAATATTAATTGGTATTTGCTAAGCTTGTTATTGGGTATAACCCGACTTGGATCATGACGTACTAACCACATCAATATTTTATGTGTCTTGGGCATATAGAATCCTACATAAGTTTCATTCGCACGACTGAACCAAACGCTGAGTTCAGCCGCACGATTGAACCAGTCGCATAGTTCATTCGAACGGATAGCCCATTCACATCACTCCAGTCGCACCAGTTAACAGATTGTTTAAGAAACTTAAAGTTAATCGAGATGGAAGATCAGATGCCAGCGTTTACAGCCGGGAAGGACTCACGATCCAGAACTTACTGTTACTTGAGAGTGAGGTGGGGAATCATAATAAACCCCCAAAGTTCTTAACGTTAGATGAGTTTCCCCACTGGAAACAACGTTTTGAGATCTACCTCAATGGAGTGGATCCAAATATGTGGGAAGCTATTGAGACAGGTTATAGTATGCCGGTGGGAGCTGATGGGGTGAAGCTTACTTTAGGAGGAATGACCGCTCAGAGAGTTAAGTATAATGCAGAAAAGAGAGTCTATGCATTGCTAACACAGTCTATACCTAAGGATATTTTCCAACAGTACTCAGAGAATAAGCAAGCCAAGAAATTATGGGATGAGTTGGAGAAGAGATATGACGGGAATGCTTCGCTGAAGGCAATTAAAGCTAAGGAGTTGAAGAAAGAATTTGACAACTTATCATCGATGGGAAATGAGAGTTTAGACGATGTCATTGATAGATTCTACCATTTGATGAGCGAACTGCATACACATGGTGTTGCTACTACCATGGAAGATAAAGTGTCAAATTTTGCAAACGGATTGCCAGAAAAATGGCTTCTTTTGTGTCAAATCTGAGACAGAATGAAATGTTAGCAAAGTTGGACATCAATGACTTCATTCTAAAGCTACGAAAAGAAGCACTTAGGATGAAGTACCGAGCTCAGAAGTCCTCATACACTCAGAATCCAGCTTTGTACAATGCCACTCCTCAAGTTAAGACGTCTGGAGCACCTCTTCAGACCGCCTTTGTGTCTAGCTCATCTGGTCCCTCACAAGCTTCTCCTTCATGATCAGAAACCTCAGGGTCTTCTAGTACCCATTACATTGGATCTGAAGCAAATGCTACTAGACTGAAGACCGATAACCTCGGAAACGTGACAGTAGATGTAGCTCGAGAGCACATGGATCTCTTGGCAGCAGTGGTCCATTCTTATGATGGACTTATTGCTGGGAAAATTGGAAACTGCCATCTGGCAGATGAGGACTACGAGCAGGTAGATGAAATGGAACTGGAGATGATGGATATTATGTGGGCCTTAGCAAGTGCTGTCCGGAGGGCGAAGAAGTTTGTGAAGAAGACCGGACAAAACTTGGTTGCTACTAAGGACACTACATTTGGCTTTGACAAGAGCAAGGTGACCTGCTTTAACTGTGGAGAAAAAGGGCACTTCAAAAGAGAATGTGTAAAGCCAAAGAAGACTGGGAACGGGAACCCATTCTCGTCCTTCACTCGTCAAGACAAGCAAGCTAGCAGTTCTACTCCATCAAGCAAGGATCCAAAAGCCTTGACTGCCCATGATGATGAAGGATAGGAGTGGAGCTTTCGGTTTGTCTCTCCAGGGGAATCCAATATTGCAAGCGTGGAAGACTTAGATGATGATTCCGCGAGTGAAGGAGATATTGCAGTTGAGATAGCGATGTCAAATAGTGAAGAGACAACTGCAACTGAGGTCAGCTACAAGCCTGAAGAAGGGACGTCTACAACAAAGACAGAATCACCAGAACCAGAGACATCTGATGCTGCGTTGATGGCTAATTCTTCAGAATCTCCTCAGGTAAGTACCACTGACCAACTGGTTAAAAATCATGCTTGTTCTGATTGTAATACATTTAGAGAAAGCATAGATCAAAAATTTGCAAGGTTATTAGATCATAACGATAACTTAGTAAAGGATTTGCAACTGTGCACTGAGGCTAATAGAGTTTTAAAACAAAATGAGTATAGTTACAAAGAAAAGATAGACCGAATAAACAGCTTAGGGAAACTGAAGTAGTAGCATTTAACCAAGCTAATGACATTAGGTACTATCTTAACTCCCTAGAAGACACTAAGAAGCAAAACGCAGTTTTAGAAGTAGAAGTCAACTCTTTAAAGCAAAAACTGCACAGTTGGACAAGTTCATCACATATTGTCCAACACTTAGTGAGAGAACGTAACAACGGGGACCGTACGCATGAATAACTTCAGGCGAATGACTCAATTGCACGACTGAACCAGGAGACTGGATCAGTGGTATGATTGTAACATAAGATTGGCTCAGTCGCACGACTGAACACTCAGTCGTGCAGATGGATCAACCGCATGGTTCAATCGCACGACTGAACCATACTAATGGTTCAGTCGCCCGAACGAACAACCCTAACCTATAAATACCACCCAATTCATGGAAAAACGTAAGCATTCATTCTATTTCGACTCCAGACGTACCCTAGCCGTCCAGAAGCCTCCATGTTCATACTCCAAGTTCATAGAACACTGTAGATCGATTCCTAATCGACTCTTAACGTTTGATTCAATACTTTATTGATTCTACGTGCGTTCTCACTGATTGGATCGCCAATCAAATAGGATTCCGCACTATTTGGTTTGGTTTACATGTTAATCAGTTGGTGTTTCGTTCAAATACCAGATCCTAACACAATAGGTATTCTACTGCGGTTAAGTTGCTTGACCTTTCGATCCATGATCTCAATGGGTTCCTCAACAAAATGAAGCTTTTCGTCGATCTTGATTTCCTCAATTGGCACGTGAAGGGATTCGTCGGCCAAACACTTCTTGAGGTTCGACACGTGAAAAGTATCATGCACACCGCTGAGTTATTATGGCAACCTTAATCGGTAAGCCACTGGACCGATTCTTTCCGTAATCTCGAATGGTCCAACGTATCTTGGGACTAACTTCCCTTTCTTTCCAAATCGAACGACTCCTTTCCAAGGGGAGACTTTAAGCAAAACTCGATCCCCAATGTTGAATTCTAGAGGCTTCCGACGGTTGTCGGCATAGCTCTTTTGGCGATCCCTAGCAGCTTTTAGTCGGTCTTTGATTTGAAAGATCTTGTCAGTTGTTTCTTGAATGATCTCTGGGCCTATTAATTGACTTTCACCAATCTCAGCCCAACAAACAGGAGATCTGCATTTCCTTCCATACAACGCTTCGAACGGAGCACACCCAATGCTTGTATGGTAGCTGTTGTTGTAAGAGAACTCAATCAGCGGTAGATAAGCATCCCAACTACCACCAAAGTCGATTACACATGCTCTCAACATGTCTTCTAGCGTCTTTATAGTTCGTTCACTTTGGCCATCTGTCTGAGGGTGATAGGCGGTACTCATATCTAATCGAGTGCCCATCGCTTTCTGTAATGTCTGCCAAAATCCTGAAGTAAATCGGCTGTCACGGTCGGATATGATTGACACCGGCACCCCGTGCCATGTCACGACCTCCTTGATGTACAATCTCGCCAACTTATCCATTTTGTAGTCTTCTCGGATAGGCAAGAAATGTGCTGATTTCGTCATTCGGTCCACTATGACCCATATCAAGTCATGACAGCTGCTTGTTCTAGGGAGTTTGGTAATGAAATCCATGGCTATATTCTCCCATTTCCACTCGGGAATTTCAGGTTGCTGTAATAATTGTTGATACATGTATGTCCCTAGATCAGGATATGAATGTAATAGATCTTGTTTCTCTGATTCTGATGTAATGTGAAATGATTAATGAAATGATATTGATTGTTTGTGATTGATAATGTTTAATATTTCATTAATGAGTCGATGTTGAATTGGTTAATTAGGTTTGTGGTTGTTTGAATGGCTACACATCATGTTATATTAATTAATACATTCAAACTTAACATAATGAAGTTCTCATGCGAATGGCCCATGCGAATGGACCACACGCATGAATAACTTCATATGATTGACTCAGTCACACGACTGAACCAGAAGACTGGATCAGTCGTATGATTGTAACATAAGATTGGCTCAGTCGCACGACTGAACACTCAGTCGTGCGGATGAATCAACCGCATGGTTCAATCGCACGACTGAACCATACTTATGGTCCAGCCGCACGAATGAACAATACTAACCTATAAATACAACCCAATTCGTGGAAAAACGTAAGCATTCATTCTATTTCGACTCCAGACGTACCCTAGCCGTCCAGAAGCCTCCAAGTTCATACTCCAAGTTCATAGAACGCTGTAGATCGATTCCTAATCGACTCTTTACGTTTGATTCAATACTTTATTGATTCTACGTGCGTTCTCACTGATTGGGTCGCCAATCAAATAAGATTCCGCACTATTTGGTTTGGTTTACACGTTAATCAGTTGGTGTTTCGTTCAAATACCAGATCCTAACAAGTGGTATCAGAGCTTTGGCTCTTGATTACGTGTGATTCAATCAATTTTGATACAAAGTTTGTGTTTTTTCACTAAAAACGCAATCTTTTTGTGTCAAAAGTTGTCTTGGACGTCCCCTGCTCATCAAGTTTTGGTTTCTACGGCATTAGGCGATTAGGGTTGGTGAAAATTCGGATTTTTACGGCCAAAACACGTTTAACCTAGAAATTTTCGCAAAACAGCAGCTTCAGTCGCACGATTGACCCAATCGCACGACTGGACTTCATTCGCATACTCCAGACGCACGATTGGACTGAGTCGCATCTTCATTCGTACGACTAAGCCTACCGTTCGCAGTGTTCATTCGCATAGGTTTCATTTGCACGACTGAACCAATCGCTGAGTTCAGCCGCACGATTGAACCAGTCGCATAGTTCATTCGCACAGATAGCCCATTCACATCACTCCAGTCGCACCAGTTAACAGATTGTTTAAGAAACTTAAAGTTAATCGAGATGGAAGATCAGATGTCAGCGTTTACAGCCGGGAAGGACTCACGGATCCAGAACTTACTGTTACTTGAGAGTGAGGTGGGGAATCATAATAAACCCCCAAAGCTCTTAACGTTAGATGAGTTTCCCCACTGGAAACAACGTTTTGAGATCTACCTCAATGGAGTGGATCCAAATATGTGGGAAGCTATTGAGACAGGTTATAGTATGCCGGTGGGAGCTGATGGGGTGAAGCTTACTTTAGGAGGAATGACCGCTCAGAGAGTTAAGTATAATGCAGAAAAGAGAGTCTATGCATTGCTAACACAGTCTATTCTAAAGGATATTTTCCACCAGTATTCAGAGAATAAGCAAGCCAAGAAATTGTGGGATGAGCTGGAGAAGAGATATGACGGGAATGCTTTGCTGAAGGCAATTAAAGCTAAGGAGTT
Organism: Flaveria ramosissima; assembly: GCA_025215565.1. Classification (NCBI taxonomy): domain Eukaryota; kingdom Viridiplantae; phylum Streptophyta; class Magnoliopsida; order Asterales; family Asteraceae; genus Flaveria; species Flaveria ramosissima. The sequence continues at coordinate 58,306,949 of CM046040.1, read as the reverse complement.
GAAGAAAGAATTTGACAACTTCTCATCGATGGGAAATGAGAGTTTAGACGATGTCATTGATAGATTCTACCATTTGATGTGCGAACTGCATACACATGGTGTTGCTACTACCATGGAAGATAAAGTGTCAAATTTTGCAGACGGATTGCCAGAAAAATGGGCTTCTTTTGTGTCAAATCTGAGACAGAATGAAATGTTTGCAAAGTTGGACATCAATGACTTCATTCTAAAGCTACGAGAAGAAGCACTTAGGATGAAGTACCAAGCTTAGAAGTCCTCATACACTCAGAATCCAGCTTTGTACAATGCCACTCCTCAAGTTAAGACGTCTGGAGCACCTCTTCAGTCCGCCTTTGTGTCTAGCTCATCTGGTCCCTCACAAGCTTCTCCTTCAGGATCAGAAACCTCAGGGTCTTCTAGTACCCATTACATTGGATCTGAAGCAAATGCTACTAGACTGAAGACCGAGAACCTCGGAAACGTGACAGTAGATGTAGCTCGAGAGCACATGGATCTCTTGGCAGCAGTGGTCCATTCTTATGATGGACTTATTGCTGGGAAAATTGGAAACTGCCATCTGGCAGATGAGGACTACGAGCAGGTAGATGAAATGGAACTGGAGATGATGGATATTATGTGGGCCTTAGCAAGTGCTGTCCGGAGGGCGAAGAAGTTTGTGAAGAAGATAGGACAAAACTTGGTTGCTACTAAGGACACTACATTTGGCTTTGACAAGAGCAAGGTGACCTGCTTTAACTGTGGAGAAAAAGGGCACTTCAAAAGAGAATGTGTGATGCCAAAGAAGACTGGGAACGGGAACCCATTCTCGTCCTTCACTCGTTAAGACAAGCAAGCTAGCAGTTCTACTTCATCAAGCAAGGATCCAAAAGCCTTGACTGCCCATGATGATGAAGGATAGGAGTGGAGCTTTCGGTTTGTCTCTCTAGGGGAATCCAATATTGCAAGCGTGGAAGACTTAGATGATGATTCCGCGAGTGAAGGAGATATTGCAGTTGAGATAGCGATGTCAAATAGTGAAGAGACAACTGCAACTGAGGTCAGCTACAAGCCTGAAGAAGGGACGTCTACAACAAAGACAGAATCACAAGAACCAGAGACATCTGATGCTGCGTTGATGGCTAATTCTTCAGAATCTCCTCAGGTAAGTACCACTGACCAACTGGTTAAAAATCATGCTTGTTCTGATTGTAATACATTTAGAGAAAGCATAGATCAAAAATTTGCAAGGTTATTAGATCATAACGATAACTTAGTAAAGGATTTGCAACTGTGCACTGAGGCTAATAGAGTTTTAAAACAAAATGAGTATAGTTACAAAGAAAAGATAGACCTTTTGAATAAACAGCTTAGGGAAACTGAAGTAGTAGCATTTAACCAAGCTAATGACATTAGGTACTATCTTAACTCCCTAGAAGACACTAAGAAGCAAAAGGCAGTTTTAGAAGTAGAAGTCAACTCTTTAAAGCAAAAACTGCACAGTTGGACAAGTTCATCACATATTGTCCAACACTTAGTGAGAGAACGTAACAACGGGGACCATGCGCATGAATAACTTCAGGCGAATGACTCAATCGCACGACTGAACCAGGAGACTGGATCAGTCGTATGATTGTAACATAAGTTTGGCTCAGTCGCACGACTGAACACTCAGTCGTGCAGATGGATCAACCGCATGGTTCAATCGCACGACTGAACCATACTAATGGTTCAGTCGCCCGAATGAACAACCCTAACCTATAAATACCACCCAATCCATGGAAAAACGTAAGCATTCATTCTATTTCGACTCCAGACGTACCCTAGCCGTCCAGAAGCCTCCAAGTTCATACTCCAAGTTCATAGAACGCTGTAGATCGATTCCTAATCGACTCTTAACGTTTGATTCAATACTTTATTGATTCTACGTGCGTTCTCACTGATTGGATCGCCAATCAAATATGATTCCGCACTATTTGGTTTGGTTTACATGTTAATCAGTTGGTGTTTCGTTCAAATACCAGATCCTAACACAATAGGTATTCTACTGCGGTTCAGTTGCTTGACCTTTCGATCCATGATCTCAATGGGTTCCTCAACAAAATGAAGCTTTTCGTCGATCTTGATTTCCTCAATTGGCACGTGAAGGGATTCGTCGGCCAAACACTTCTTGAGGTTCGACACGTGAAAAGTATCATGCACACCGCTGAGTTATTATGGCAACCTTAATCGGTAAGCCACTGGACCGATTCTTTCCGTAATCTCGAATGGTCCAACGTATCTTGGGGCTAACTTCCCTTTCTTTCCAAATCGAACGACTCCTTTCCAAGGGGAGACTTTAAGCAAAACTCGATCCCCAATGTTGAATTCTAGAGGCTTCCGACGGTTGTCGGCATAGCTCTTTTGGCGATCCTAGCAGCTTTTAGTCGGTCTTTGATTTGAAAGATCTTGTCAGTTGTTTCTTGAATGATCTCTGGGCCTGTTAATTGACTTTCACCAATCTCGGCCCAACAAACAGGAGATCTGCATTTCCTTCCATACAACGCTTCGAACGGAGCACACCCAATGCTTGTATGGTAGCTGTTGTTGTAAGAGAACTCAATCAGCGGTAGATAAGCATCCCAACTACCACTAAAGTCGATTACACATGCTCTCAACATGTCTTCTAGCGTCTTTATAGTTCGTTCACTTTGGCCATCTGTCTGAGGGTGATAGGCGGTACTCATATCTAATCGAGTGCCCATCGCTTTCTGTAACGTCTGCCAAAATCGTGAAGTAAATCGGCTGTCACGATCGGATATGATTGACACCGGCACCCCGTGCCATGTCACGACCTCCTTGATGTACAATCTCGCCAACTTATCCATTTTGTAGTCTTCTCGGATAGGCAAGAAATGTGCTGATTTCGTCATTCGGTCCACTATGACCCATATCGAGTCATGACAGCTGCTTGTTCTAGGGAGTTTGGTAATGAAATCCATGGCTATATTCTCCCATTTCCACTCGGGAATTTCAGGTTGCTGTAATAACTGTTGATACATGTATGTCCCTAGATCAGGATATGAATGTAATAGATCTTGTTTCTCTGATTCTGATGTAATGTGAAATGATTAATGAAATGATATTGATTGTTTGTGATTGATAATGTTTAATATTTCATTAATGAGTCGATGTTGAATTGGTTAATTAGGTTTGTGGTTGTTTGAATGGCTACACATCATGTTATATTAATTAATACATTCAAACTTAACATAATGAAGTTCTCATGCGAATGGCCCATGCGAATGGACCACACGCATGAATAACTTCATACGATTGACTCAGTCGCACGACTGAACTAGGAGACTGGATCAGTCGTATGATTGTAACATAAGATTGGCCCAGTCACACGACTGAAAACTCAGTCGTGCGGATGAATCAACCGCATGGTTCAATCGCACGACTGAACCATACTTATGGTCCAGCCGCACGAATGAACAATACTAACCTATAAATACAACCCAATTCGTGGAAAAACGTAAGCATTCATTCTATTTCGACTCCAGACGTACCCTAGCCGTCCAGAAGCCTCCCAATTCGTTCTCCAAGTTCATAGAACATATTAGATCGATTCCCAATCGATTCTTAACGTTAGATTCAATACTTTATTGATTCTTCGTGTGTTCTCACTGATTGGATCGCCAATCAAATAGGATTCCGCACTATTTGATCTGGTTTACACGCTAATCACTCGGTATTTCGTTCAAATACCAGGTCCTAACAAGTGGTATCAGAGCTTTGGCTCTTGATTACGTGTGATTCAATCAAGATTGATAAAAAGTTTGTGTTTTTACACTAAAAACGCAATCTTTTGTGTCAAAAGTGATCTTGGACGTTCCCTGCTCATCAAATTTTGGTTTCTTCGGACTTAGGCGATTAGAGTTTGCAAAATTTCGAACTTTTACGGATAAAACACGTTTAACCTAGAAATTTTCGCAAAACAGCAGCTTCAGTCGCACGAGTGAGCCATTCGCACGACTGGACTTCATTCGCATTGCCCAGATGCACGATTGGACCTAGTCGCATCTCCATTCGTACGATTGAACCATTCGTTCGCAGTGTTCATACGCATCAGCTTCATTCGCACGACTGAACCAATCGCTTAGTTCAGCCGCACGATTGAACCAGTCGCATAGTTCATTCACACGGATAGCCCAATCGCATCCTTCAGTCGCACCAGTTGACAGTTTGTTTTAGTAGACTTAAAGTTATTTGACATGGAAGATCAAATGTCAGCCTTTACTGCTGGGAAGGACTCTAGGATCCAGAACCTGCTGTTACTTGAGAGTGAGGTGGGTAATCATAATAAACCACCAAAGCTCTTAACGTTAGATGAGTTTCCCCACTGGAAACAACGTTTTGAGATCTACCTCAATGGAGTGGATCCAAATTTGTGGGAAGCTATCGAGATTGGGTATAGTACGCCGGTGGGAGCCGATGGAGTAAAGCTTACTTTAGGAGGAATGACAGATGCGTAGAAGGTTAAGTATAATGCAGAGAAGAGAGTCTATGCATTGATCACACAGTCTATCCCTAAAGACATTTTCCATCAGTACTCAGAGAATAAGCAGTCCAAGAAACTATGGGATGAGCTGGAAAAGAGGTACGAAGGGAATGCTTCGCTGAAGGCAATCAAGGCTAAGGAGTTAAAGAAGGAATTTGATAACTTCTCATCGATGGAAAACGAGAGTTTGAACGATGTTATAGATAGATTCTACCATCTGATGAGTGAACTGCATACACATGGGGTTGCTACTACCATGGAAGAAAAAGTTACTAACTTTGCAGACGGATTGCCGGAAAAGTGGGCTTCATTCGTGTCTAACCTGAGACAGAATGAAATGCTGGCAAAGCTGGATATCAATGACTTCATTCTAAAGCTGCGAGAAGAAGCACTTAGGATGAAGTACAGAGCTCAGAAGTCTCCGTACACTCAGAATCCAGCTTTGTACAATGCCACGCTTCAAGCTAAGACATCTGGAGCACCTCTCCAGACTTCATTTGTGTCTAGCTCATTGGGTCCTTCACATGCTTCTCCTTCAGGATCAGACACGTCGGGGTCTTCTTGTACCCACTATATTGGATCTGAAGCAAATGCTACTAGACTGAAGACCGAGAACCTCGGTAATGTGACTGCGGAAGTAGCTCGAGAACACATGGATCTTTTGGCTGCAGTGGTTCATTCTTATGATGGACTTGTTGCTGGGAAGATTGGAAACTGCCATCTGGCATACGAGGACTACGAGCAGGTGGACGAGATGGAGCTGAAGAGAATGGATATTATATGAGCCTTAGCTAGTGCTGTCCGGAGGGCGAAGAAGTTTGTGAAAAAGACCGGACAGAACTTGGTAGCTACTAAGGATACTACATTTGGCTTTGACAAGAGTAAAGTGACCTGCTTTAACTGTGGAGAGAAGGGGCACTTCAAGAGAGAATGTGTTAAGCCAAAGAAGACGAGTAACGGGAACCCATTCTCATCCTTCACTCGTCAAGACAAGCAAGCTACGAGTTCTACTTCATCAAGCAAGGATCCAAAAGCCTTGACTGCTCATGATGATGAAGGACAAGACTGGAGCTTTAGGTTTGTCTCTCCAGGGGAATCAAACATTGCAAGTGTAGAAGACGTAGACGATGATTCCGCGAGTGAGGGAGATATAGCAGTTGAGATAGCGATGTCAAATAGTGAAGAAGCAACTGCAACTGAGGTCAGCTACAAGCCTGAAGAAGGGACTTCCATAGCAAAGACAAAATCGAGAGAATCACCAGAACCAGAGACATCTGATGCTGCGTTGATGGCTAACTCTTCCGAACCTACTCAGGGTGTTCGCTATAGTGCTGAAACTAACACATGGATTGTAGACAGCGGAGCATCCAGGCACATGACAGGAAACAGGGCTCTTTTATCAAACGTCAAGCAAATAAAAGGAGGGCATGTTTCGTTTGCGGGAAACAAGGGAGGCTATATCACAGCTCAGGGAGAAGTGGGAAATCAGAAAGTTAAGTTTGATAAGGTGAACTACGTTCAACAACTTCAAAACAACTTACTTTCTGTTTCCCAAATCTGTGATAAGGGATTTAAAGTCATATTCGACAACAAGAAGTGTTACGTGCTAAAGAAAGACTACGTGATTCCGGAGGACCAAGTTCTGATGACAACTTCAAGATATAAAGACCTGTATGTTTTGGATCTGTCAACAGCTTCCACAACGAATCAGGAGGTTCAGTGCTTTCTCTCAAAAGCCACTGAGAAAGACTCCATCTCCTGGCATAGGAGAATGGGACACATTAATCAGAGGAAGATGAATCATTTGATCCAGAAGGATCTTGTGAGAGGAGTTAATGTCAAGAACTTCCAGCTTCCTGATTTTTGTGTAGCTTGCAAGAAAGGCAAACAGACAAAGAAGTCTCATAAGGAAAAGAAATTTCATTCAATAGAACTTCCTTTTGAACTTCTTCACATGGATCTGTTTGGTCCAGACAGTACAAAGAGCATTGCAGGCGACTTGTACTGTTTTGTGGTTACTGATGACTACTCAAGGTTCTCGTGGGTAATGTTTCTGAAGTCTAAATCAGAAACATTTGAGTCATTCAAGGAGTTAGTAACCACACTGGAATCTCTCTACAAGCTAAAGGTGACATAAGTACGCTCAGACAACGGGACTGAATTCAAGAACCAGTGGATGGAGGCTTACTGCAAGGAAAAGGGAATTGTGCATCAATTCACTTCTGCATACACGCCTCAGATGAATGGCGTTGCTGAGAGAAAGAACAGAAGCTTGATAGAGACAGCACGGACAATGCTGGCTGACTCGAAACTGCCTATCCAATTCTGGAATGAGGCAGTAGCTAATGCATGTTATACACTGAATCGAGTTCTGATAGTCAAGCGCCACGGAAAGACATGTTACGAGCTACTACAAAGACGCAAACCGAATTTGGAGTATCTCGAACCATTTGGCGCGCCGTGCACACTTCTGAAGAAGACTCAAGAAGGTAAATTCAGCGAGAAGGCTGATGAAGGAATCTTTCTAGGATACAACATACCGAACAAGAGGGTTTACAACAACTCAACGGGTCTAGTAGAAGTGTGGTGTAATGTTGACGTTCAGAGATATACCACACCACCTACTGGAAAAGGACCCGCCTACTTTTTCGACTATGATGGATTCTTCAAGTCCTTCAACATCCCTATCTCTCATTCGGATGATGAGTTAGCTACTAGAATGATGTATGATATCTTGAATACACCATCATCTACTCACAGGGAGAATCATCTACTCAGTCAGGGGGAGTAGTCGACAACAGTGACTCCTCCTCTGAAGATGAAGCTGAAGAAGATGATCAGAACAGTCAGGAGGAACAGGTTCCAGTTTCTGAAAGTCCACAAGCATCAAACAGTGATGCACCTTCGACTTCGGAACCTCAAACTCCAACTACCTCAGTTGCAGAACCAAATGTTCATAATCTTGGTCTGAGGTAGCTGTTCCTACTACTCCAGGATCACGACTAAACGTCTATCATCCCCTAGACAATGTCATTGGGGATGTCAGATCAGGAGTACAAACTCGAAATCAGCTATACTCAGCTGATTACGCCTCGGTTATGGAGAAGGGATACATTCATGATGGTGCTTATCGGTGTTTTTTCTCGCAGTTTGAGCCAAAATACGTCAGTGATGTACTAAATGATGAGGCGTGGGTGAGTGCCATGCAAGAAGAACTTCTTCAGTTCAAGAAGTTAGGTGTATGGACTCTGGTTGATAGACCTAAAGGTGCTAAGGTCATTGGCACCAAATGGGTCTTGAAATGCAAGAAAGATGACCAAGGGGTCATTATCAGGAACAAGGCTCGACTGGTGGTTCAAGGATTTCGCCAAGTCGAGGGGATTGACTACAATGAAGTGTTTTCACCCGTGGCAAGGATGGAAGCCATTCGTATCTTCCTTGCCTATGCATCATACATGAAGATTAAAGTCTACCAATTAGATGTGAAGAGTGCATTCCTTCATGGGGAAATCAGAGAAACAGTCTATGTCAGTCAACCCAGGGATTTGAAGATCCTTATCATCGGGATAGAGTTTATAAACTCGACAAGGCTTTATACGGGCTTCATCAAGCCCAAGAGCCTGGTATGAGAAACTCTCGACTCATCTTGTGAAACACGGCTTTCGCAGGGGAGTCATTGACTACACCCTGTTCATCAAAGAAAAAGATGGCGACCTACTGCTCGTACAGATCTATGTCGATGACATAATCTTCGGTTCAAAGAACGAAGAGTTATGCAAAGAGTTTGAAGCAGTTATGAAGAAAGAGTTTGAGATGAGTGCTATGGGGGAGATGAAGTTCTTTCTCGGGTTACAGGTGGATCAGACACCAAATGGGATCTTTCTACATCAGACCAAGTATGTCGGAGACATTCTCAGTCGTTTTGACATGGAGAATGCTTCTGCTGCTGGGACTCCACTTGCTACGAATCATGATATAGCACCTGATGAAAATGGAGATCTAGTGGACGCCACAATGTACCGAGGAATGATTGGATCCCTCATGTACCTCACTGCCTCAAGACCTGATATCATGTATGCTACATGTTTATGTTCTAGATATCAGGCTAAGCCTAAGGTGAACCATCTGATCGGGGTCAAGAGGATATTTCGTTATCTGAAGGGTACACCCACACTTGGGTTGTGGTATCCTCATGATGATGATTTTGAGCTTACGGCATATAGTGACTCGGATTACGGGGGCTGCAAGATGAACTACAAGTCTACATCAGCAGGGTGTCAATTCTTTGGGAGGAGATTAGTTACCTGGCAGTGTAAGAAGCAGACATCGGTTGCATTGTCAACCTGTGAAGCCGAATACGTTGCTGCTGCAAGTTGCTGTTCACAAATCATCTGGATTCAACAGCAAATGCGGGATTACGGTTTAAAGTTTTCTTCTACTCCTATCTTTGTTGATAACTCTGCTGCAATTGCAGTAACTAAAAATCCGGTCCAACATCCAAAGACCAAACATATCGGTATTAAATACCATTTCATAAGAGACTGTTTTGAAAAAAACTTAATTGATGTGGTAAAAATTAATACTGATTTTCAACGCGCTGACCTCTATACTAAAGCCTTTGATAAACCACGTTTTCAATATTTGCTAGAGGTCAACGGCGTTAAAAAGAAAAGTGATGTTATTCCTGATGATGATCATGTGTAGTCCGATGTAGTTTAGTTAATTTTTCTTTTTTATTCTATTTTATTTGTTTATTTTAGTCTGTTTAAATTAAACTCATGTTATTTAGCTGTTTATTAAAATCCTAAAATAATTAAACCAGTTATGATTTTAGTATTTTAGGGGGAGAATAAGTCAGCCAGTAACATTAAAAAAAAAAAACGAGGGAGAAGGAGTGCACAGCTGATATAAGGTAGATCGTATCTGTGATACCGATTCAAATCCTTTGGAAAATGATAGTACACAGGAACAAATCAAGAGGGACTTTAAAATTTAATTTAGAAAAGATGCAAAAATTCAAAGTATAAGTCTGTGTAGTCTAAGCAATATAAAAGGGAAGATGATAGAAAAACTGGTAACTACTAAGGTAACACAAAGAGAGTAGACCTAGAGGTTGCTAGACCACAAATGATATGTCGGTAGATTCAACACAATAGATGATTAGACCTGACTGGTGATCTCAAGATCAAACTAAGTTGTTCAACTGACTGTGGGCTTCCATCTTATCACTGGTTAACACAATCAACAATATTCCAATAAGGGGTAATGAGCATGTAAACGCCACGAATGTGTGCGGATGACCATAAATAGAGCAAAGCACGAAAAAAATGAAAGACAAATGCTATCAAGCTAATGACTTATGTTGTTGGTGCATTTTGTGCAAAATAAAATTAAGCTGCTCTAACAAGGAGATAGGTTGTGTGCCTCTCTGCTGTGCGATGGCACTGACCTGAGGATAAGCATAACCTAGATATTCTAGAATTCATTGTTGTTTGCCGCCTCTCTGCTGTGCGATGGCACTGACCTGAGGATTGGCTTCTTTGAAAGCTCTAAGAATAGTCTCTTCTTGTAAAAATACCCGTAGACCGCTCAAAAGCTCCTGAGGAATGTTGATTACCATATAAGTGTGGGATCCACAAATGTTAGTTGAAATAATTAAACCTAAAACTATCACCAGTTTGTGTCAAAAGTCTGTGTATGGATTTAAGAGGACAAACATATTGACAATCATTGTGGCTGCAATTCTTGAAAGTTCAAATCAATGTGGTAATCTAATAGTTCCAGTATGATTTCCTAAAGTTGCTAACGACTCTGGATGAAAACAAGAATTGAGCATCAAAAGGTTTTGATAACAAGTCCCAAATGATTTGACTTGCCTGTATGATTCCAAAATTGAATTGGTCCAGGTGTGGTCAATCTAAGTTGAAGCTGCCTATTCCGGAACCAAATCCCGTAGATTTCTATCTTAGGATTTATCTCTCACAAAAAGCCAAAAACAAGTTTAATTTTTGTACTTTAGTTTAATTTTCTAATTTACTTAGTCATTTTAGTTTGTTTGTTTGTCGGACTACATCGTGAAAATCAGTATGGGATCAACTCACTAAAAGGGTCATGTCTGAGATGACCACATGCATTTTCAAAGTTTAAAAGGGTCACGTCTGAGGTGACTAAATTGTTTAAAAGGATCACGTCTGAGGTGATCAAAAAGTTTTCAAGTTAAAATGATCATGTCTGAGATGATCACATGCTCAAAATGTTAATTTCAATAGTTAAAAGGGTTTAAATGTAAAATGGTCAAAATGGCAGAAAAATTCATAAGTCTAACCCATTCGCACGATTGGACCATAAGTATGGACCAACCATGCGAATGGGTCCCATTCGCACGACTGGACATGAGATTGAGCCATTCACCCGAATGGCTTATCAGACTGATCCATTCGACCGAATGGAAGGGTGCGAATGAGTCAGTCGATCGACTGAGACTCAGTCGGTTAACTGAACGTGCGAATGAAAGGGTGCGAATGAGTCGACCGACTGAGACTCTGTCGGTTAACTGAAGGTGCGAATGAAAGAGCACGAATGAGTCAGTCGACCGACTGAACCTCAGTCGGCCAACTGAATGCGACTGACTGGGCCAATCGCACGATTGAGCCTCAGTCGCCCGAATGAACTGAGCGAATGAGGCCAGTCGGCCGATTGAACTCAGCTTCAGTATTTAAAGGGCCACAGTCGATCGCATTTCACTCATCACCCTCAATCGCTACTAAATCGCACGCCTTACCGTTACTCTGCCAAAATTCCTCTAGACCTTGTTTTCACATTGTTATTGATCTTCTGACATTCGTCGACGTTTATACAGGTAGATGGCAGTGAAATCTCACCGAAATCTGAAGAATGGAACCCTATTTTATGATGTTCGAGTGAAAACAAGAAACGGACTGTTTAATGACCTAATAACCAACCTAAACTAAGCAAAATGTTAAAATTAAGTTTAATAGGTTATTAGTGACAAGATGGCGAGTCTATTGAACCGGTAACCATGTTAAATCACTTGTTTTGATCAAGATTCGATCCACAGGCGACTGAACAGTGGGACATGCGACTGGTCGTCCGGATGAACTCCAATCGCACGATTGAATCTTGCGATTGGGTCAATCGGCCGAATGAACATGCGAATGAGCTCAGTCGGCCGACTGAACCAATCGCAGACTCAGTCAGCAGATTGAACTCAGTCGCATGTCTCATTCACCCGAATGAGCTCAGTCGCATGAAAGGACAACCGACTGACTTCAGTCGCATGATTCATTCGCACGAATGAATCAGATTGAATTTAAACTATACACTTAGAACTGAATTTTGATGTATTATGTACTAATGGTTCTGTGTCTTGTGTTTCAGGAAAATGGCTGATAGATGGTCCATTAATCCAAAGCACAACATATGTGCTCATTTGGATCATACGACTCGGAACGGGGCCGAGTTTACAGAGATCATTGCGTTCCTTAGACGTTCCCGGATACATAAGGCCATATCTACACCGTGTACGCCTTACAGGTCGTTACATCAGGCATTTGGGAGAATGCCTCCGTTGATCGTTCTCGTGAGCCTTACAGTATACGGAGCTCCATTCTTGGTCATGATATTGAGGTTACAGCTGCTGATATCCAGAGAGTTCTTGAGTTTGGGGACGATACTGATCACCCCACCAGATTACATCCACTTACTGTTAGAGGCTGCTTTCTCAGGATTAAGTACGCTGGGGACATAAACTCAGGTGTGCTCAACAAGAGCAACCTGTGCCCCCAGTACAAGTACTTGGCGCATGTGATCCTAAGTGTATTGCTTCCAGGAGGGGTGGGTTCGATGACCTATCAGACCAGATTCAGAATGCCTACGTGGCACTGGTGCTGAACCACCCCTTCAGCTTCTCGAGCATGATCTTTTCTTATTTGGTGGAGAACCTGGAGGCTAAGGGGAAGGAGGGTTTTTGTATGTACCCTAGGTTTCTGCAGCTGATCTTCAACGAGAAGCTGCCTTTACTTCCCAAGGAGAGCCATGATGCGGTTGCACTTGAGATTATGGATGACACGACCTTGGGTCGTATGAGAGTGTATAGGGGCAAGCAGGTAAAGCCCAGGTGAAGAGGTTGATCGGCCATCTGGCCAATGAGAGATATGTGGCGCCAGGGAGACGCAATGGCGTCATGATGATAGTGATTCAGACGACGAGAGGCTATTGCTCCCAGAGCATGATTCCGATGATGACGACAGTGGGGACGCTGGGGATGATATGCCTACTCCACCGAGAGGCACAGCTTCCGATGTTATACCTCCAGTGTCTGCCCCAGCTGGTGACATAGCCGAGTCTGCTGGTTTCCATCAGGACTTTGTTCCTGGTGAGGAGGAAGAGGAGTCGGACGAGGAGCCCTTGACAAGAACTGTGGGAAGCAAGGTTGTTCCCACAGAGTATGGGCTAAGGGCGGTTGGTGAACGCCCAAGAGATTCAGGAGAGACAGCTGCTGATCCTAGTTATGCACCGGAGTCAGCTAGCCGTGTTGTAGGGGGAGCATCCACCTCGACGGGAACGAGGAGGAAAAGGATGGCTCAGCCCCATGGGAAAAGAAGAAGAAGAAGAGACATTGACCTTCGTTACCACCACAGCCACTACCGCTCACACCACCACTACTACCCAGAGCCACACCATCCACCACCACAGCCACCACAGCTACCACAACCACCACCACACCTCCCACCACTGTACAGATGCCATCTACCACCATATCTTTCACTCCCACATCACCTCCACATCTCACAGACCCAGCCCCATCTTCACTACAGCCACCACCACCACCACTACCCACCAAGCAGGACCCTCAGCCCATCCCTCTCATACATATGGATCACCTCTACCGAACAGCTTTCTGCGCTTAACAGGATGGTGATGCGCTTATTAGCTGCTGATGAGGAGAAGTTGGCTCAGATCCGCCAGCTGGCTGACCTTACTGCTGCACAGTCTCAGCAGATCTCAAAGCAGGCTCGAGTGATTGAGGAGCAGGCCCAACAAATGGCTGCTCAGAGCCATGAGATCGCCCAACTCCAGGAGCAAAGTGTCACATCTACCAAGAAGATAAGGAGTTGGAGGAGGCTAAGAAGACGATCATGCTAAAGCTAAAGGGATCTAAAGAGGAGCCCCTGAAGATCAAAGAGGGAGACGGAGATGATGGTGATGATGATGATGAGGATGACGATGAGGATGGTGAAGATGAGACTGAGGAGGATGAGGGGACTGAAGTAGAAAGGACAGAGGAGAAGGATGAAGATGATGATGCAGAAGGAGGAGATGCAGCTGCATCGGCCTCTGCTCAAGGACAGGAGAGGAGATCCAAGAATAGACAAGACCAACCAGCTTCCTCCTCTGCTACACCAAGTGATGACCCGATGATCCAGGACAAAAGTAAAGATTAGATGTTTATGTATTTAATTACTTTTGTATTTGAATCATGTATTTAAACCTATGTATTCAATGTTTATATTAAGTTTAATGCATTTCTGTTTTGATTAATTACTAATGGTTGATGTGTTGAATGTTTAAATCAAACAGATCCAAAATACCAAAGGGATGAGTTTGATGTTGCTCCCCTTCAGCAGGCCAAGACTTAGTTGACTATGATTCTTGATCTGCAAGGGATCGTAAGGAGGTTGGTGAGTTACACCCCTGAAGAAGGGGAAATAATTCACGACCTATCAAACGAGCAACTAGCAGAGATCTTCAAGCTCAATCCAGATGAGATTGTGAAGGATGCTCCGACGTGCGACTCGACCAGTGACGAAGAGCTCAACGATGTTGATGAAATAGAGATTGAAGATGTCACTGCCGAGCACTATCCTCAGTATGCTGACAATGAGGGAAATGTAGTCCCCAATCTGGGTGAATCCCTTGTTAGCGATACATTTGAGGTGTTAGACAAAATGGAGCAAGTGTTAGAGAAAATAGAGGAAACGGCCCAAGCCTCAAATGATGATGTTGATATCCGAAAGGCTGAGTGGGCTGCATGTTTTGAAGAAGTTAGAGCCCAACACGCTGCACCTAAACAGGATGCCTACACCAAACTCTACAGAGTCAAGAAACATCATAAGGTGTCTGGCAGGATCATAGCGTGGGCGTATTTTGAGGACCTTAACGTATATGCAGTTAAGAGGGAAAAGGGCATAGAGTACTTCAGATTCCCACATGATCTGAAGACTCTACCAGGTTTTGAGCTCAACCAGCTGGCCAAACTAAAGCTTTTGTATGCTGACCCGAGAAAGATGTCAGGCTGGTTTGAGGCCGCCCTAAGGAAGGAGTACCACACCAGGTGGGTTAACTTCAGACCCCAACAGCCTACAAGGTATATCAGAAGGTCTGAGGTTGATGCCATTACTGGAAAGCCAAAGATAGTGTTGAAGTGGAGTCCTCCGCGCACAATGTCTAGAATCCCGCTCAGGGAAATGCCACAGGACTTCACTCCACACTTTAAGTGGTGGTACTACGATTGGAGGACATGAGAAGCGGTCATAGTCCTAAACAAAGAGGGCCAAATGGATACTATCAGGGTATTCGACCCAATGTGGCTTACCAACTTGTCAGCTAATGATGTCTACACGGTATACAAGTGGCCACTGTTCTATGATACGCAGGATATTGTACAAGCCCTCCAGTTCCAGAATGTCATAAGACTCTGCTTCGCGTTTGAGATTCACGCGGGAGTCACAAAAGAGGATAAGTACAAGAAATATGAGGAGGTTATGCAGAAAACAAGACATTAGAGGGATCTAGGTCCAAGGGGGAGTTTGTTGATACATGTATGTCCCTAGATCAGGATATGAATGTAATAGATCTTGTTAATCTGATTCTGATGTAATATGAAATGATTAATGAAATGATATTGATTGTTTGTGATTGATAATGCTTAATATTTCATTAATGAGTCGATGTTGAATTGGTTAATTAGGTTTGTGGTTGTTTGAATGGCTACACATCATGTTATATTAATTAATACATTCAAACTTAACATAATGAAGTTCTCATGCGAATGGCCCATGCGAATGGACCACACGCATGAATAACTTCATACGATTGACTCAGTCGCACGACTGAACCAGGAGACTGGATCAGTCGTATGATTGTAACATAAGATTGGCTCAGTCGCACGACTGAACACTTCGTCATGCGGATGAATCAACCTCATGGTTCAATCACACGACTGAACCATACTTATGGTCCAGTCGCACAATACTAACCTATAAATACAACCCAATTCGTGGAAAAACATAAGCATTCATTCTATTTAGACTCCAGACGTACCCTAGCCGTCCAGAAGCCTCCCAATTCGTTCTCCAAGTTCATAGAACATATTAGATCGATTCCCAATCGATTCTTAACGTTATATTCAATACTTTATTGATTCTTCGTGTGTTCTCACTGATTGGATCGCCAATCAAATAGGATTCCGCACTATTTGATCTGGTTTACACGCTAATCACTCAGTATTTCGTTCAAATACCAGGTCCTAACAAGTGGTATCAGAGCTTTGGCTCTTGATTACGTGTGATTCAATCAAGATTGATAAAAAGTTTGTGTTTTTCCACTAAAAACGCAATCTTTTGTGTCAAAAGTGATCTTGGACGTTCCCTGCTCATCAAAGTCTGGTTTCTACGGACTTAGGCGATTAGAGTTTGCAAAATTTTGAATTTTTACGGATAAAACACGTTTAACCTTTTGAACATGTCAAGCATCTGCTGACGTTACACAAAGAAAGACATCAGTTTCTGATGTTCAGCTTTAACTTTCGAACATGTCAAGCATCTACTGACGTACATAGCAATGTCTTTCTTCATGCCTGGCCACCAGTACAGATCTTTAAGATCGTGATACATCTTGTCTGCACCAGGATGAATAGAGTATCGCGTCTTGTGGGCTTCATCCATGACTAAGGTACGTACACCTCCCCATCTGGGTACCCATATGCGATCCATGAAGTACTGTATACCATCATCCTTGCAAATCATCTGTTTATCCAACCCTCGGAATTCTTCTCCCGTAAGGTTTTCTTCTTTCAACGCTTCACTTTGTGCAATTTGGATCTGGGCTTTCAAATTCGTTTGAATAGTCAATCCCAACGCTCGAGCACGTAGTGGTTTCACGCGTTCTTTACAGCTTAAAGCATCAGCCACCACGTTAGCTTTCCCCGGATGATACCGGATTTCACAATCGTAGTCACTAAGTAGCTCTACCCAACGTCGCTGACGCATGTTAAGTTCCTTCTGATCCAGAATATGTTGGAGGCTCTTATGATCTGTGTAGATGATGCATTTGGTTCCATACAGGTAATGCCTCCAAATCTTGAGTGCAAATACTACAGCGCCCAACTCAAGATCATGAGTCGTATAGTTCTTTTCGTGCACTTAAGTTGTCGCGAAGCGTAGGCAATCACCTTATCCTTCTGCATTAGCACACATCCCAATCCTTGATGTGAAGCATCGCAGTATACCACAAAATCATCAGTTCCGTCTGGAAGGGACAGTATAGGCGCGTTACATAACTTTGTTGGATCTAGAAAGGCTGTTGCAACCAAAACCAAGTCACTTAGAAGATTTTGGTACAACAAACAAAGGACTTCCGAAGCTAAGTATAACACTTCCGAAGGAAGAAGGAGCTCTTCCGAAGACTAAGTGTAAAACACACTTCCGAAGGAAAACTCCGACTTCCAAAGACAAAGAACCTACTTCCGAAGATCAAGACTTAGAGAGAAAGATCTGAAGTCAACTTCCGAAGTACAAGAAGTCCTCAAAGCCTCGGAAGCATAGAAGCCTCTTCTAAAGTATAAGTGGCTTTGGAAGAACTTGTTCTTCCGAAGCCAATTAACCTTCAGAAGACACTCCTATTATCCAGTGGACATAAGTATGGCCTCTCTGACACTCCGCTGCAAATCTCTGAGATACTGCATGGCGTTTTCTCAAAAGCCATGTAGTTGATCATACTTTAATCCACTGTTTACCTTTTTATGTTAGTACAGTTGCCATCTTTAGTTGGTGACAAAAGATAAGTCATGGACATGTCATGACTACCATATCTTAGATAATACTTTATCTAAGATACCTTAACTTTAGCATTGTAGTATATTCTTTAGTCTTAGGTTTCCAGCTGGTATCAAAGTATATCTGGTTGTAGAATCTAGTATATATAGTTTCTCATTGTAACTCTTGTTTCATGCTTGTAAGAGTCTTGTAATATCTTGAGTTGAGAAGTAATATATACAAGTGCCTTGAAAAATATATCTCTGCTTGTTCCTTTGCTACTTATTATATTATTATCAACTCTTGTAAAAGACATTACTTCATCTGATTTGAGTGTTTTCATAAGTGAGTTTGAGAGAAATACAAGTGTTTGAGTGACAAACCCGATCATGCAATTGTATTAGATCTTTTTAGGCTCTTGATTGTGAGATCTTACCATCCTAATCTACCAGTTTTTCACTCCTCCTTATACCTCACTCAAAATGGCCCTCAACAAATCTGAAGTAGAGATGGGGACGATGACCAAAGCTCCCATCATCACCCCTGAAAACTTCAGGTCTTGGAGCAGAAGAATGGAAGGCTTCATCAGGTATCAAGACAGCAAGATGTGGCAATCCATTGTCAATGGCCCGTATAAGCCAAAAGTAGCTGGTGGAAACGGTGCCATGATTGAGAAAGTCGTTGAAGATTATTCTGATGAAGACAGGAAGAAGCTTGACATAGACAGCAATGCTATGACTGTTCTTATGACTGCAATCCCAAACTCTATCATGGTGGGGTTTGAGCATTGTAAGTCTGCCAAAGAACTCTTTGATGCTCTTGCTCAAATGTACTCAAGCTCAAATGACTCCAAGAAGGACTCACTGAAGCAGCAGTTTGAGAACTTCACCTATGTTGCTGGAGAGACTCTTAGCCAACAATATTTCAGGTACATGGACCTCACTTCTTCCCTTCAATCTGTGGGAATCACTCATGAACTCAGAGATCTTACTAGAAAGTTTATGAGTGCTCTACCCAATTAGTGGATATTCTACTATGTCTCTATCAAGAGAACAGAGAATCTGAATACACTCACCATGACCGAGCTCTATGGGATCCTTGATGGATATCGTTTGGAAATGGAAAGCAAGAGGGGTCATCAAACAAGCAGACCCTTGAGTCTTCCTACTAGCAACGCTTTAATGGTTGCTGAAGGCTCAAGAATCTCCCAGTCTCAGCAATACCTGACCTACACCCAGCAGCCATCTTGTTCCTCTGGGCCTTACATCACATTTCCTAAGACTCCAAGGTCTCAACAAGCTCAGCAAAGCTCCTTTCAGGACAGCTGTGCATTTGTCTCAGGAAGTGGACACTCAAATGACTATCAATGCTGCTTTGATGATCTAGACTGTTTTAGCCCGGATGACGTAGAGTACGTGGACATAGTCCAACAAATGGCTCTTCTAACCTACAGAGCAAAGAAGTTCTTTAAGAGAACTGGAAGGCAATTCCCTCAGAACCCAATCAACAGCAAATTTGGGTTTGACAAAAGCAAGGCCAAATGTTACAACTGTAACCAACTTGGTCATTTTGCAAGGGAATGCAAGGCTCCCAAGTCCAACCCGGGAACCACACAGGCCTCCACACATCCCTCTACACCAAAGCCCACCGGAAAGTCAACAGAGACTGCTGCAATGGCTCAAGAAGTTGACTGGAGCTTCATGGTTCAGGATGTGACTCCTGCTCAAGCACTCATGGCCGGAACAGATGAAAACAAGGTATATGAACATCTCTGTACTCCTGCCTGTATTGCTAAGGTTAAACTGTATCAGGACTACAATATGGAAATTAAATCTGATATTGAGTCTTTAAATGTTTTAAAATCTGTCTTTAAAAGGGCTGAATCTGACTACCAAAGAAAAATTGAGGAGTTAGAGAAAACTGTGTCCCTCTTAATACATGAACATACAAACTACAAGACTCAAATCATGGATTTAATATCCAAATTGACTGAGGCTCAAGCCTAGCTTGTCACTGCTGAGGCTCAAGCCAGGAAGTATGCTATTTCCGAGCAAAACTTCCAAGCCATTCTTGCATCATCCTCTTACTCAAAACTTTGTAATCAAAACAAAGGTGGGTTGGGAACCAATGAAATTGCTCCACCACACTCTTATGAGTCTATAAGACAACCAAGGTGTGGTACTGAAGAGCAAGAGGTTCCATCTGCTGACCCACCTTCTCTTGAGTCAAAGAATGATGCAACTATGGAGACCATCACAGGGAAGGAACAGGTAATTATGCCCTCCCCAGCCAATGATGATCAAACCCCGACCACCAAAGCCAGAAGAAGCAGAGCTAAGGCAGCCAGAAAAACTACCAAGAAAGTGGCTGAGTCCTAGCTAAAGATATACCCAAAGCAAAAGGGTGTATTCATCTCAGCTGGATTCCAGGTGGTTGGAAATTCTGATTCAGGAAAGGAGTGCAGTACCAGTACTTGTATCCTACCTAAGGATCAGAAATTAAAGGGAAAGGTTGCTGATGAAGAGAAAAAGAACAAGAAACAACAATCCTCTCATTCCCAAAAGGTTAACATTGCATGCATAATGTGTGGTCTGCAAAACCACATGGCTAAAGATTGTTACTACAATCCTGCTAGCACACATTATGCAAACAATGTTAAAATAGAAGGAGTCAGGGAAGGTTTCTCATTTGGTCCATATCAAATGGTTCAAGTGATGAAAAAGGGAAAGCTTGTTTCCGAAGCAAGGCTTCTCTCGGAAGAAAATCCTTCTTCCGAAAGGAAAAAGGCTTCGGAAGTTAAAGCCGTAAAGACTCAGAAAAGCAAAAGAGTCCCCTTGAAACCATCCCAGAAGAAGACTGCTTCGGAAGCAAAGGTGGTGAAGGTCTCTTCCGAAAAGAAAGAAGCTTTGGAAGTATGCCAAGCTACAAAAGCTTCAACAATCTCATCCTCTATGATCAACCAAGGGATGGAATGGAAGATCAAGGAAGATGCTGTAGCCCAAACCTCTTCTTCAAAGACATCCATTGAACCCCCATGCATAAATTTTGGTTCAATTATGTCATTATCATTGGAAGAACCCAAGACCAATAAGGCTTGGGTTTCCAATCAAAACTAATTATCTCACCTTATGTGCAGGAACATCCATATGACAAGAATAACAACATTTGGATTGTAGATAGTGGATGCTCCAGGCACATGACAGGGAACAGATCTCTCCTTCAATAATTTCAACATTATGATGGAGGTCCTGTCCAGTTTGGAGGTGAGGCTGGAGGATATATTTCTGGCAGAGGAAGTATATCCAATGGAAAGTTAAAAGTTGACAAAGTTAATTTTGTCAAACAGCTTGAACACAATCTGTTAAGTGTTTCTCAATTCTGTGATCAAAAGCATTAAATGATTTTCACAGAACATGAGTGCATTATCCTCAAACCTGGGATGACAATTCCTCAGGAATTGGTGCTTCTTAGATCTCCCAGGAAAGGGGATATGTACAAGCTGATATGAACAATGCTTCCCCAATAGGAGAAGTATCATGCTTTCTTTCCAAAGCTGATGGTGATGAGTCAACACTGTGGCATAAACGAATGTGTCATGTCAATTTTAAGACAATGAATAAATTGGCTAAAAATAACTTGGTACATGGTTTGCCTAAAAATGAATTTTTCTGCAAAGATAACTGTGTTGCTTGCCTGAAAGGGAAACAACACAGGGCTTCTCACAAATCCAAAGTTGTTAACTCCATCACCACTCCATTACACTTATTGCACATGGATCTATTTGGTCCCACAAGTATAATGAGCATTGGAAGGAAATCATATTGCCTTGTGATTGTTGATGATTTTACTAGATTTACATGGGTATTCTTTTTAAGAACCAAAGATGAAACTGCTGAAACTTTAAAATCTTTTATACTTAAAATAGAAATCAAGTTGATCACAAGGTTAAAATAATTAGAAGTGTTCAAGGGACTGAGTTTAAGAACCTAGTTCTTGACTCATTTTGTAACTCAAAAGGGATTATCAGACAATATAGTGCTCCTAGAACTCCTCAACAAAATGGTGTTGCTGAGAGGAGAAATAGGACACTTATTGAGGCTGCTCGGACTATGTTAGCTGATTCAAAGCTGCCTCTAACATTCTGGGCAGAGGCAGTCAGCACTGCATGTTATGTGCAGAACAGAGTTCTTGTAGTAAAGCCACATGGAAAAACCCCTTATGAGTTATGGAACAAGAGGCCACCGTTCATTGGCTTTCTAAGGTCCTTTGGCAGCAGGTGTACCATACTTAACACAAAAGACAATTTGGCAAAATTTGCTGAAAAGTCAGATGATGCTATCTTTGTTGGATATTCCTCCTACTCTAAAGCTTATAGAGTTTATAATATTAAAAATCAACAATTTAAGGAATCCTCCAACATTGTAGTTAAGGAGCACACTCTTTGTGTTAGGGGGAATGGCCCTGATCATATCTTTGATTTAGAATTGTTTCCAAACTATTCTAAACCATCTTGTGAGAATGTTTCAGCTGGAACAGGTGTTCAAAGTGATTCTGATGAAGATCAACTGTTTGAGCTTCCCAGACCTATTCCAAGTTCTCCAAGAGTTGCAGCAAATCAAGTTCCCACTATTGAAAGATCTGACAGTATAACCATTTCAAGAGATAGTGGTACTTCAACAAGGGATTCACCTTCTGACTTTCAAATCTCTTCAGGTGACCTTGCACAACACCAAGCTGATGAAAGCACCATCTTGAAGGAACAGGCAACTGTTAATGGTGCTTCACAGCAAAGAAATGATGATTTTTCTCTTTCATTCAATCAGTCCTCATTGAATGAGTTTGAAACAACATCTGGACCAAGTATTTAAGCTCCTGAGCAAAATATGTCCAATTTGGACTTATCTTTGCAACTGGAGGTGATTCCTAGACTCTGGATTCATAACACTCATCCAGCTGAAAACATCATAGGAGAAGTCTCTGAAGGTGTGAGAACAAAAGGACAAACTCATAATGGGAATGTCTGATTGTACTCATGCTTTTTATCCCAAATGGAACCCAAGAAGGTGGAAGATGCCTTGAAAGATAGTAGTTGGGTTGAATCAATGCAAGAGGAGCTGCTTCAATTCAAAAGACAAAAGGTTTGGAACCTATGTCCGCTACCATCTGGTCAAGTACCTATAGGCACTAAATGGGTGTTTAGAAACAAAAGAGATGATAGAGGCTTGATTATCAAGAACAAGGCAAGACTGGTGGTTCAAGGATACACTCAAGAGGAGGGAATCGATTATACTGATGTCTTTGCACCTGTTGCAAGACTTGAGGCAGTTAGGATTTTCCTTGCTTATGCTGCATCCAAGAATTTCACTGTCTACCAGCTTGATGTCAAGTGTGCCTTTCTATATGGGGATATAGATAGGAAAGTCTATGTATGCCAACCTCCAGGATTTGAAGACCCACAACATCCAAACTATGTGTGCAAGTTGGATAAAGCTCTATATGGGTTGCACCAAGCACCTAGGCTGTGGTATGAGACATTGTCTCAATTTCTCCTGAAGAATGGTTACACTAGAGGTACCATTGATAAGACTCTTTTCATAAGAAAGTCTGGGAAAGACATCTTGCTCGTTCAAGTCTATGTTGATGATATCATATTTGGTTCCTCAAATGACCAAATGTGCAAAGACTTTGAGAGCATTATGAAGAAGAAGTTCGAGATGAGTTCCATGGGAATAATGGACTTTTTCCTTGGAATTCAGGCAAAGCAATTGAAGGAAGGGTTCTTCATCAATCAATCTAAGTATGTCAATGATATCTTAGAACGATTTGATATAAAGGATTGTAAAGCAGCAAAGACACCTATACCCAGAAACCACAATCTCTGCCCTGATTCTGAGGGGGAGGATACTGATCAACATCAGTACAGAGCAATTATTGGTTCTCTGATGTATCTCACAGCAAGTAGACCTGATATCATGTTTGCAACTTGCATTTGTGCAAGATATCAGGCTGCTCCAAAGGTGTCTCACCTAATTGCTGCCAAGAGAATTCTCAGATACCTCAAAGGAGCACCTAAACTAGGTCTCTGGTATCCAAGAAATAGTGATTTTAATCTCTATGGTTACTCTAACAGCGATTATGGTGGCTGCAACATCAACAAGAAATTAACATCTGGTGGATGTCAATTTCTTGGTGGAAGGATCATCTCATGGCAATGCAAGAAGCAATCCTGTGTCTCTACATCAACTACTGAAGCTGAATATATTGCTGCTGCTAGTTGCTGTGCTCAGCTGCTGTGGATTCAAAACCAGATGATAGACTATGGATTCAACTTCATGAGCACTCCTATCCACATTGACAACAACAGTGCTAAATCCATTACTGAAAACCCAGTGAAGCACTCCAAGACAAAGCACATTGATATCAGGTATCATTTCATTAGAGATATTCATGAGAAAAATCTTATTAAACTAATCAAAGTTGATTCAAATGAACAATATGCTGATTTGTTCACCAAAGCCTTTGATGAACAAAGATTTAAATATCTCATTACAGCTGAGTTAGCAGAGAAGCCATTCTCCAACCCTTCAAACTCTAATATAGCTGCCCACATCAGAAATCATCTAGGCAGCCTTCATATGGCCGAGCTTACTGTTAGAAGCAAGGTTGAAGAGGAGTTGAAACTGAGAGAGGAGGAGGAAAGGAAGGGATCAGCAACCAAAGGCAAAGCCTTTCTACAAATGGTTGAAGAGCCTGAACTTGA
Source organism: Flaveria ramosissima (assembly GCA_025215565.1). Classification (NCBI taxonomy): domain Eukaryota; kingdom Viridiplantae; phylum Streptophyta; class Magnoliopsida; order Asterales; family Asteraceae; genus Flaveria; species Flaveria ramosissima. The sequence continues at coordinate 58,282,594 of CM046040.1, read as the reverse complement.
GTCCATAGTTAGATGGGAGTATGACTATAACTCCCGTCAACTAACTCTCTTCACGGGGACACAACAAAGGGTACATGTCATTCAGAGCGATAGACTGGATCTCCTATCCACCAATGAATTGTACAAGCTTCTCAGCACTACTTTAGGGAAGAACAAAGAGACAGACAAATACCTGTTGTCCCTGGTGCTGAAGGCTTTGAGAAGCAGAAATAAGTGAAGTTTTGGTAGCATCAGCCTAGGGGGAGTTTGTTGGATCTAGAAAGGTTGTTGCAACCAAAACCAAGTCACTTAGAAGATTTTGGTACAACAAACAAAGGACTTCCGAAGCTAAGTATGGAACTTTCGAAGGAAGAAGGAGCTCTTCCGAAGACTAAGTGTAAAACACACTTCTGAAGGAAAACTCTAACTTCCAAAGACAAAGAACCTGCTTCCGAAGATCAAGACTTAGAGAGAAAGATCTGAAGTCAACTTCCAAAGTACAAGAAGTCCTCAAAGCCTCGGAAGCATAGAAGCCTCTTCCGAAGTATAAGTGGCTTCGGAAGAACTTGTTCTTCCGAAGCCAATTAACCTTCGGAAGACACTCCTATTATCCAGTGGACATAAGTATGGCCTCTTTGACACTCCGCTGCAAATCTCTAAGATACTGCATGGCGTTTTCTCAAAAGCCATGTAGTTGACCATACTTTAATCCACTGTTTACCTTTTTATGTTAGTACAGTTGCCATATTTAGTTGGTGACAAAAGGTAAGTCATGGACATGTCATGACTACCATATCTTAGATAATACTTTATCTAAGATACCTTAACTTTAGCATTGTAGTATATGCTTTAGTCTTAGGTTTCCAGCTGGTATCAAAGTATATCCGGCTGTAGGATCTAGTATTTATAGTTTCTCATTGTAACTCATGTTTCATGCTTGTAAGAGTCTTGTAATATCTTGAGTTGAGAAGTAATATATACAAGTGCCTTGAAAAATATATCTCTGCTTGTTCCTTTGCTACTTATTATATTGTTATCAACTCTTGTAAAAGACATTAGTTCATCTGATTTGAGTGTTTCCATAAGTGAGTTTGAGAGAAATACAAGTGTTTGAGTGACAAACCCGATCCTGCAATTGACAACTTCTCTTCCAGCGTTTGAAACGCTTGTTCTTGTGCATGTCCCCAATCAAACTTCTTGTCTTTCTGAGTAAGCAGGGTTAATGGCTGCGCGATCTTTGAAAAATTCGCGATGAAGCGACGATAGTAACCGGCCAATCCTAAAAATTGCCGTATTTCTGATGGTGTATGGGGTGCATCCCATTTCTTCACTGCTTCGATCTTGCCGGGATCTACATGAATCCCGTCCTCATTAACCACATGACCCAAAAACTTAACTTCCCGCAACCAAAATTCACACTTCGAGAATTTGGCAAAAAGTTTCTCTTCCCGTAACAGTTCCAGAATTGCCCGAAGGTGTTCTTCATGATCCTCTTTCGATCGGGAGTAGATAAGTATATTGTCTATGAATACGATCACAAACTTATCCAAGTAAGGTTTGCACACCCGATTCATTAGATCCATAAACACGGCTGGTGCGTTAGTCAGCCCGAACGACATGACCAAGAACTCGTAGTGCCCATAACGAGTTCTAAACGCTGTCTTCGGTATGTCATCCTCGAAAAACCTTAGCTGATGATATCCAGAACGAAGGTCGTGTTGAATTCTTTATGCCCAAGACACATAGAACATTGATGTGGTTAGTACGTTATGATCCAAGTCGGGTCATACCCAATAACAAGCTTAGCAAACACCAAATAATATTTAATTGATGATATAATCATACAATTAAATAAAAACACCAATTTAGAAAATGGGTTTTCTAAATAAATAGCATATGAGATTGAACAATTTATATGGATATTTTGTTTATAGATATTGTTTGTAATGTTATTTAAGTTACTTAAATAACATCAAATAATAAGTGAGTGTGTATGAGTTATTCAATTAAAAGGTTAGTTATATGAATAACTTATATGAATGACTTGTTAATGTGTGAAAAATGGGTTTTAGCTTTTGGGGGAAAAACCCCATGTTCTTAAAAGTTTTGGCCGCCCCTTAAGGGGTCTCTTGGCCTTCTTTTAGTGGCATTGGAAACTCATTTTGTACACTAATTCACTCCATCTACTTCTCTCTCTAACTTGCAAGAACCACAAGAAAGAAAAAGGGTTTTTCTCCTCTTGTTGAAGTGATTCACGGCTGGAAGATTCAGCAGCCTTTCAAGTCGGGTTTTGGTGCTCAAATCCTAGCAACAAGGTGTTTGTCTTAGAGCTTGGGGTATGCAAACTTGAGAGGACCTTCTTTTGGTGCCTTGGTCGTTCTTTCTTGGTCCATATCATCCTTTACCATCTCGTTTTGCTGCTGAAAAGGTAGTTTATGGCAGCCTCTTTATGGCTGCCATAATGTATGTTTGTGTTGTCATAGCTAGTCTTATTCACATAAATAAGATCCTTTTGTTCTTGGGTTTGTTTATAACTTTGTAATATCAAGATGAAATCTGAAATTTTCAGTTCATTAACATAGATATAAAACTTGTTTCCGCTGCGTTTTTCTCAAAGTTTAAATGGTTAAACTATGTATCTTGTTTCAACAAACCCCAACATTGGCATCTAGAGCCGGTTATGTGGATAGCTAGCTTGTTTTGTCCTTGAAATATTTCGTTTTTTGGGACTTTGAAACCCCTTTTAGGGGCTGCTATATTCATGTTATATGAAACCCCAAACTTTCAAAGTTATATCACACATGCTTGTGATTAAACTTTGAAAGATATGTATGTTGTATTGTTTATTTGTTTGGACAGATAAACCCGAAAATTTCAGTTTATGTTGGCTGAAATTTCGTGGGTTTATGGTGGGGTTTCATTATTGGTTTGAATGATTTGATCATTGTTCATTATGGTGCATAACCTAGCCCTTGACCTTGTGTTTTTTGGATGTTTGTAATGGTTGTATTCATTCATTCAATTGGGTTGTATAATCTTTTATTTGTGCTTGGTATGAAGTGTAATTTTATTTATTATTGGGCTGTAATAAATAGATTAGGTACTTTTCATTTTACTAGAAATCTTGTATTAGGATATAATATCTTGTAGTATGAAGATGTACGCGTTAGAAGCACAAGGAAAGACACAAGAAACATGGAGCATTTGGATGCGGTTTCAAGTGGGAGGTTCATGGCAGCCTTTTGTGTCATGTTTTGTCCCTTAGGAATGTCCTATGGACCACACTTGTGATGGCAAACAAGTGTGGCCTCTTTAGATGCTATGGTTATGCACTATTATTTGGTTGATTCTTGGTATTGTGGTTGATTACTTATATATGATGTTTGCTTAACAATCCTTTCCATGATCATAACTATCTATCCAAATGGACATTAATCATTAAAAGGTTATTAAAATTGTTTAATGATTTTAAAGATTAAAAGGGGTTTTAATCAAAGGACTAAAGGGTATCTTGTATTTGATAGCATGCAAATACAAGTACATAGAGTTTTCTAAAACTTAAATTATGAAAACACTAATATTTTAAAACGAGATCAACACCGTCCTTTTACACAACACTTGAGTCACTTGGGAACTCTTAGTGGGATAAAGGTCACCTAACCATTTTGAGGGAACTTGTGATTTGAGGTGAGAATGCCTTATTTATGGGATAAAGGTCACCTAACCACTTATTTTGGCAAACTCACACGTGGTTGTAAGTAGGATGTCTTGATTTGCAAACCATGTCAAATGGATCACCTACGATGTGGTTTCCAAATGGTGTTGATGGGGTTAACATGCCGACTTTACATATGATGTTTCAAGTCGATCCCATATCTCTAGAAGTTGCAAATGGTTGCAATCGTCAATCGTTGACCACCTTATTAATTTAAATCGTGGGATAAAGGTCACCTAACCACAATTTAAATGAAATGTTGGATTCTAGATTTTAATATAAAAATAGCCATAAAAGGTATTTATTATTAAAATAACAATATCAAAAATACTAAAATAGATCTTTGTTAAATTTTGTAGATGGCCTCCAATAATGATAATCATGATAACTCATCCGCGTCCGCCCAATCTTTACGAGCGATTCTCCAAAAAGAACGTCTAAATCATAACAATTTTATTGATTGGTATCGAAACTTGAGAATCGTTCTCAAGCAAGAAAAACGATCATACGTTTTAGACGACCCTATCCCCGATCAACCTGCTGAGGATGATGCGGAGGCCTTTAACGATTGGTTAAAATACACTGAGGACTCGGTCCAAGTGTCTTGTCTCATGCTGGCGAGCATGACTCCGGATCTCCAAAAGGAGTATGAACATCACGGAGCTTATGACATGATAACCCAGCTGAAGGAAACGTTCCAACAGCAAGCAAGGGTTGAGCGCTTCGAAACGGTTCGAGCACTCCACGCATGTCGTATGGACGACAACCAATCGGTTTCATCTTATGTACTTAAGATGAAAAGCCACATTGACCGCCTCGAAAGGCTTAATTGTCCTGTCTCGAAGGAATTGGCCACGGATTTGATCCTCAATGGCCTTACCAAGAAGTTTGAGACATTCGTGTTGAACTACAACATGAATGCTTGGGACAAAAGCATTGGTGAGCTTCACTCAATGCTCAAAACGGCCGAGGCGGCCATGGGTAAAAGGGTTTTACCTGTTCTCACCATCAATGAAGGTGGGAACAAGAAAAGGCCTCATCCCACACCCAAGGCAAAGGTTGCCAAGGGCAAGGGACCCGTATGGGGAAAAGGGAAAGGGGTGGTAAGGGTACCACCCAAACCTCAAGAGAATAAGCAAAAGGTTGCTTCCAATGACCCATGCTTCAAGTGTGGGGAGATTGGATATTGGGCAAGGAATTGTCCCGTCCATCTCCAAGAGTTGAAAGCAAAGAGGGATGCTGGGTAAACCTCAGGTACAATATACATGATCCATATTGATTTAAACATGACATCCTCTAACACATGGGTATTAGATACCGGATGTGGAACTCACATTTGCAATTTGTTGCAGGGGTTCAAAAGAAGCAGTAACTTCAACAAAGGGGATGTTAGCCTCTACATGGGCAATGGGGCTAAAGTTCAAGTTGAAGCCCGTGGTGACTACATCTTGAAACTTCCAAATGGTTTGGAAGTAATTTTGAACAATGTTTTGTATGCTCCTAGTTTGACTAGGAATATTATTTCTGTAGCCCTATTAAAACAATTTGGATATGTATTATCATTTGTTGAAAATGATATTCATGTTTCTTTAAATGATATGTTCTACTTTAAAGCTATTCCTATTAATGGTATTTATGAATTGGTTCATGAAAATACTTTAAATAGTTCATTGTACCAAACTAGCACCAAGAAACTCAAGTTGGATTTGAGTGATACCTATCTTTGGCATTGTCGTCTTGGTCATATAAACAAAAAAAGAATTCAAACACTACAAAAGAATGGTCTGTTTAAAAACAAGTGAATGTGATTCATTTGATGTGTGTGAGTCTTGTTTACAAGGTAAAATGACTAAGGCACCCTTCAGTGGGACTAATGAAAGGGCAAAAGATTTGTTAGGAATCATACATTCGGATGTATGTGGTCCTTTTAAGCCAATGACAAGGAATGGTGAAAGATACTTCATTACCTTTACCGACGATTATAGTCGCTATGGGTATGTGTACCTGTTAAGACACAAAGATGAAGGTTTTGAAATGTTCAAGATCTTTCAAAATGAAGTACAAAATCAACTCAACAAGTCGATTAAAATTCTCCGCACCGATAGAGGAGGTGAATACCTAAGTGATGCTTTTCAAGATCATCTTAGGAGTTGTGGGATTGTCTCACAACTCACTCCACCTGGAACACCACAACATAATGGTGTGTCTGAGAGGAGGAATCGAACCTTATTGGATATGGTCCGATCTATGATGGCTAGAAGCACATTACCTCTATCATTTTGGGGTTTCGCTTTGCTCTCCGCGGCCCGTATTCTAAATATGGCCCCAACCAAAAAGGTGGAAAGGACACCTTTTGAGATATGGCATGGAAGAGTTCCATCCCTATCATACTTAAGGATTTGGGGTTGTGAGGCTTATGTTAAGACTCCCACCCCAAACAAATTAGAAGTCCGATCCACCAAGTGTATCTTTGTTGGATATCCTAGAGATTCTATGGGATATTACTTCTATGATCCACTGGAACAAAAAGTGTTTGTTGCCAGAAAGGGTGAGATCTTAGAAGCAAAGTTCCTTATGGAAGGAACTAGCAGTAGAACAGTGGATCTTGAGGAGGATCAAGAACCACAACCCGATGCACGTTTGGTTGAAACTAGCACTCAACATGAGGATGTTGAAGATGATCAAGTGGTTGATCAATACACACAAACGTTCGCAGAAGTGGTAGAACTAGTAATCCACCTGAAAGATACGGATTTTTCATGGATGGATGCTATGTGGTAGATTCAGATGAACCAACCACATACCATGATGCAGTGTCCAATTCGGATTGTGACAAATGGCTCGAGGCCATGAGCGTTGAGATGCAATCCATGCATGACAATCAAGTATGGGACTTGGTTGTACCACCTCTTAACTCCAAAGTAGTTGGAAGTAAGTGGGTTTTCAAGAAGAAAACTGATATGCATGGAAACTTGGATACTTATAAATCTAGACTTGTAGCAAAAGGTTTCACTCAAACTCAAGGAGTTGATTATGATGAAACTTTCTCACCTGTTGCGATGCTAAAGTCTATAAGGATATTGTTTGCCATAGCTGCTCATTATGATTATGAGATTTGGCAAATGGATGTCAAAACCGCTTTCCTAAATGGATATCTTGAGGAAGATGTCTATATGGTTCAGCCTGAAGGTTTTGTCGATCCAAAACATCCTAATAAAGTATGCAAGTTAAAGAAATCAATCTATGGATTGAAACAAGCATCGAGAAGTTGGAATCACCGTTTTGATGAAGAAGTAATCAAATTTGGATTCATCAAGAACGCTGATGAAGCTTGTGTATATAAGAAAGCTAGTGGGAGCATCATCACATTCCTAGTATTATATGTTGATGATATACTACTATTTGGAAATGACATTCCAACCTTGGAAGGTGTAAAAACCTGGCTTGGAAGTTGTTTTTCAATCAAGGATCTTGGTGAAGCCGCCTATATTCTGGGAATAAAGATCTATAGGGATAGATCAAGGCGGTTGATTGGTTTAAATCAAAGTGCATACATTGATAAAATCTTGAAAAGGTTCAAGATGGAGAACTATAAGAAAGGTACGGTACCTATTCAAAGAGGAACAATATTGAGCACAACTCAATGTCCAAGCTCAAAGGATGAGCAAGATAAAATGAAGGCAATCCCATACGCATCTGCTATTGGATCCATCATGTATGCAATGATATGCACTCGGCCGGACGTGTCATGCGCCTTAAGCATGACAAGTCGATACCAGCAAAATCCTGGAAACAGTCATTGGATGGATGTTAAGAACATACTTAAGTACCTAAGGAGGACAAAAGATATGTTCCTAATCTATGGATCTGGTGATGAGGAACTCGTTGTAAAAGGTTACACGGATGCGAGTTTTCAAACCGATCGTGATGATTCACGGTCACAATCGGGATATATTTTCATTCTGAATGGAGGAGCGGTCTCTTGGAAGAGCTCCAAACAGGATGTGGTGGCTCTATCAACTACAGAATCAGAATACGTTGCCGCCTCATTGGCAGCTCAAGAAGCTGCATGGTTGAAGAAATTCATTGCCGATCTAGGGGTTGTCCCTTCCATTCAGGACCCCCTAGAGATCTTTTGTGATAACGAGGGTGCGATTGCTTAAATCAAAGAACCTCGTGCTCATCAAAAGACTAGGCACATTGAGCGGAGATTCAACTACATACGGGATGAAGTTGAAAAGGGAAAGATATGTATTCGCAAAGTTCACACGGATCAAAACATAGCAGATCCTCTCACGAAGCTCCTTGAAAAGGCAAAGTATGAAGGTCATACTTGTGCTATGGGACTTCGATATTCTAGTGATTGGATGTGATCTGTAATTTTGTATTTGGATATGTAGAACTTTTATTATTTGAATAAAATTATTTGGTTATAATGTTTCAATTAATATTCCAATTTAGCATGTTTAATCCATGAGTAAATTGTTTACTCTAAATGTCCGTAGTCGTTCAGACTTGTGGGAACAAGTATGAGGGTAAGATTATTATGAATTTGGATTGGTAGATATTCATATGGATGAATATAGAGCAAAAGGTTGCTGCCAAGGTTCATAGATATTTGTGGGATGCAAATATTGGACTGACCTGCATCTCAAATATTACTACATGGAATATTCCTGATTGATCATAAGTAATTTTGAGTAAAGGCGAACATCATTTGGTATCCTCTGACCTGAGATACATATTGGGTCTTGATATTTACCAAATATTATACTTTGACCCAGTTCTCCGCTGTTCTGAAATATGGCAGTTGATAAGTCTGGATTCAGGTATGGTATAAGGTAATTATGAGAGACGTATGTAGTCAAGAAGGGATTTGTCCCTCTTATTCGTTGAGAGTAGGATGTCTAAGGCCTGATAAAGTTAAATCAATGGAGAATGATCACTCTGTGTCTCTAGGATTTAACATGACATCTGCGACAAAGGGATAGATGATTGATTCACTTAAAACATCTCAAGTATGGTACTTGAAGGAGATGATGTTATTGAATGGCATTAAGTCATACGTATTAAGGGTAGTAAACCGTTGTTAGGCAGTATTTACTGCTTGCATCAATCTTCTATGAATCTTGTGCAAGTGGGAGATTGTTGAATTCTTTATGCCCAAGACACATAGAACATTGATGTGGTTAGTACGTTATGATCCAAGTCGGGTCATACCCAATAACAAGCTTAGCAAACACCAAATAATATTTAATTGATGATATGATCATACAATTAAATAAAAACACCAATTTAGAAAATGGGTTTTCTAAATAAATAGCATATGAGATTGAACAATTTATATGGATATTTTGTTTATAGATATTGTTTGTAATGTTATTTAAGTTACTTAAATAACATCAAATAATAAGTGAGTGTGTATGAGTTATTCAATTAAAAGGTTAGTTATATGAATAACTTATATGAATGACTTGTTAATGTGTGAAAAATGGGTTTTAGCTTTTGGGGGGAAAACCCCATGTTCTTAAAAGTTTTGGCCGCCCCTTAAGGGGTCTCTTGGCCTTCTTTTAGTGGCCTTGGAAACTCATTTTGTACACTAATTCACTCCATCTACTTCTCTCTCTAACTTGCAAGAACCACAAGAAAGAAAAAGGGTTTTTCTCCTCTTGTTGAAGTGATTCACGGCTGGAAGATTCAGCAGCCTTTCAAGTCGGGTTTTGGTGCTCAAATCCTAGCAACAAGGTGTTTGTCTTAGAGCTTGGGGTATGCAAACTTGAGAGGACCTTCTTTTGGTGCCTTGGTCGTTCTTTCTTGGTCCATATCATCCTTTACCATCTCGTTTTGCTGCTGAAAAGGTAGTTTATGGCAGCCTCTTTATGGCTGCCATAATGTATGTTTGTGTTGTCATAGCTAGTCTTATTCACATAAATAAGATCCTTTTGTTCTTGGGTTTGTTTATAACTTTGTAATATCAAGATGAAATCTGAAATTTTCAGTTCATTAACATAGATATAAAACTTGTTTCCGCTGCGTTTTTCTCAAAGTTTAAATGGTTAAACTATGTATCTTGTTTCAACAACCCCAACAGTCGATCTTTGAGAAATACAAAGCGCCTAGCAGCTGATCAAACAGATCGTCGATCCGGGGGAGAGGATATCGTTCTTCACGGTTAACTTGTTCAACTCACGGTAATCGATACACATGCGGAACGACCCATCCTTCTTTTTGACAAATAATACCGGTGCTACCCACGGTGAATGACTCGTCGAATAAAACCCTTCTCCAGTAGCTCTTGTAACTGACTAGACAACTCTTGCATTTCAGAGGGCGCTAATCGATATGGTGTCTTTGCTACCGGTGTAGCTCCAGGAACCAACTCTATGCAAAATTCCACCTGTCGTGGAGAAGGCAACTAGACAAGTCATCAGGAAAAACATCTGGGTAGTCCCGTACACTGGAATATCTACTAGTTCCTCTCTTCGTCCTTCTTTTCAACCCATGAGCCAGAAAAGCGTAGCACTGCTTTCGTAAACTTCGGCGTGCTTTCATGCAAAATAAGCTTAAAGTTCCTTCCCGGTCGTTCTCCTTGATCTTGAGTACTTCCCCGTTTGGCATGGGGATTCGTACTCTTTGTCCCGACAGACAATCTCTGCTCCGTTTTGCGACAACCAATCCATACCCACAATCACGTCAAAACTCCTAGCTCAAAGGGTATCAAGTCTATATCGAAGGCATGGTCCTCCAATGTTAACAGCACTTCCTAATAATCTCATCGGCCTGAACAACCTACCATTGGCCATTTCTACAGAGTAGCTAGTTCTAGCCTACTAGCTCAAATCAAGCAATTGCCAATTCAGAGGATACAAAGCTATTGTCTGCTCCGTAATCAAATCATATACAGCGAAGTGATGATTGAGTAAGTGCTACCGTGACACATTTTGGGTCTGACGGGCAATCGTTGCTCCAATGACTGAATGCACGTCCCCGAGCTGCATTCCCCTGATATGTCGGGCCTTATTTTCAGCTATAGCCATCACTTCTGCTGGTTGTTCCCTTGTGACCCGTGGCCCGATTCAGCCTAGGCACCTGTTCTGTATGATCAGGGCTTCCCCCATAACAAGCCCTTTGCATTTCCCGGCGGGGTTAACCGCGTTGACCGATCTATAAGATTTCGGCGCAGTCTGCAGTCTCTCGCCAAATGCCCCGGGCGCCTACATTCGCTAACACCAAAGGCCCCTGCACTGCGTTCCCCTGGGGGGATGTATTCATAGTTTGCACCTTTCACATTTGGGGTGCGTCCCATGCAGAACCGTTTAAGGGCTTTAACACAATTACAACACAACAACACAATGAGGAGATTAACTAAACTTAATCAAACAGTGAACTGGGTAACCAAAGTGATACAAAGAACACAAGTAAAGCAAGAGACAGAACAAGAGAGTATGGGTTTCAAGGAGGCAGTATATTGCTTTCTCAAGTTCTTTTACAAGTGTTACAAAGCATAAAGAAAGATACAAGAACTTGAAATACTTATACTACAACCTACAGCCGGCTATACTTTGAAAGCCAGCTGGATACAATTGACTAGACACTAACAAAATCAATTGTAGGATCAAAAGGCATATCTGCCTTTTGACCTTGTGACTATGACATGCCATAGCTCACATCCTTATACATTACAAAAAGGATAAAGTACATAAAGTGGAAAGTTACAGACTCAAGACCTCAATGTACAGTTACCAAAAGCATGACCTTTTCACCAACTCATGTAAGTTGGTGACTTTACAGAGATGCAGCGGAAAAGGTGCTTTATGGAACAGTACATCAGATAAAGCATGTGTACTAAAAGTCTTCGGAAGAAATCTGTCTTCATAGGTTGAAGCTTCGGAAGACTTTGTCTCTGAAGCTTCGGAAGACTTCATGTTTGGCTTCGGAAGATATTGGTCTTGGCTTCGGAAGATTTTACACTTAGAGTATTTTCTAATGCATTGTGTAAAACTTCCGAAGCATTCTTCACTTCAGTACTTAGTGCATGTTGCTGAGACACTTAGGATGTTTTGGGTTGCATCAGACTTAAGGAATCCTTACAAACTCCCCCTAGGCTGATGCTACCAAAACACTTAGAAGATCTTCAAATGTTGGTAGTCTTCAGTACAATCAGGACCATTCCTTTCTTCATTAGATGGTCAGGATCATCAAGACTCTCATAGTATCTTCTCATCTCAAAGAGATCATGCAGAGGTAAGTTGATTATGTCTTGCCATGAGTAGACATTCTCAACACCTTGATCTCTGATAACATCCATCTTTCTGGATTGGTAGAGTAAGTCCAGGACAAGATGGGTGTCTCATAGTTAGAGGAGCCACTTGAATAGGAGTTGATTGGGCTGCCTCATCATGCACTTCCTCAGGTTGATCTGATTCAGCCTGAGGTGCAGAGGTAGATGACTTTGGCTTCTTCTTCTTAGTCTTTGGTTTAGAAGCCATCTCTTCTTCCTCTTGGATGTCTTTAACTGAGAAGACTGGTCTGCAGCACCATGTTGATCATCAGTGTCTTTCTCAGTTGGGTGTTCCTCCCTCACAGGTTCAGAAGGAGAGGGAGTTTGACCCTGCCTAGGATCAGAAGATGAAGCTTGCTGAGGCTCAGCTGGAGGTGCTGGTTGAGGTGTCTCTGGTTGTTCAAACTTGACCTCCACTTCAGGTGGGACTTGACTTGGAAGAGAGTGCAAGTCAATGAGTTCTCCACTTTAATCTTCTGCTTGATCATGCTCATCCATAGTGGATAGAGACATGGGGCCAAGTCTCCTTCCGGAGAATCCATATAGCTTCAAGAAGCTCATCATTCTTTGTCTGTCAGCAGACTTCTTTGCATTCTTTTGAATGATGGCTCTTGACTTTGCAGCTTCTTCCCTTAGCTTCCTTTTGTTGTTTTCTTTCTTTGACTAGCTCAAGCTCAAGTTGCTTTAGGTACTCGAACTCAATGAAGTCATAGGACAGGGGAAGAAGTGCATCTGCCTGATAGAAGCCTGTGGCACTCAGGTAGTTGATCATCTTGATCCTATCTTCTTCTTTATCTACCTGAGGTTCTTGTGGAGCCACATCTTCCTGTGCAGGACTTTCTTGAACTGGAGAGAGAGTGGGAGCATGCTTGTAAAGTCTTTTCTGTCTCTTCTCCTCTTTGAATTGGAGAAGTACCTTGCATCCTCTTTCTCCTTCATCTCTTGACACTTCCATGTCAGCCAGTTCATTTAACTCTTCTAAGGGGAGGGAGATGATTTCATCAATATCATAGTTCCTGGTCTGTAAGTAGGTAATCCTGACTGCCCTTAACTCATCATCTGAGTATTTGGTCTGGGGCAGCCCTGATTGCAGCTTGCATGAAGCTAGATGACCCAGTAGAACTTTCTCCCCTTAGTCTCCTTTTCCTCTCTCTCTCTTCCTCCTCAATTTCCTCAGGAGTCATTATCCTTTTCCCTTTGTCACCAACAGACCTTTGTGACTCAGGGTGGATTGAGGCTTGGCCTTCATTGCTTGGTGTAGCTTCCATGCTCTGGCCAGAGAGAGGCTGAGAAACACCTTCACCAGCAGGTGTCTCAGATGGAGTTTGGACCTCTGCAGCAGTTGTTGATGATGAGACAGGGGTCTCAGGTTCTGCCACTGGGCCTTCAGTCAAGGTTTCCCCTATGAAACTAATCTTAGGGTCCACCTCAACATCCAGTTGACCGATGACATTGCCTGATTCCTAAGTCTCCTTCTTAGAGAGAACTCTGCAAGGATCCTGTCTTGGATTCTTTGAGCCAGCCTGTCAGCTTGTCTTGAATTGTTGCTTGGATTGACAAGTGGCAAGTTGACTAAATCCAGTCTTTCATAGAAGCTCAGGCTTTGGAATTGAAAAACTTCTTGTTGGCCTTGAACTCTGTGAAGTATAAGGGCTCTCTGTCATCATCATACCTCCACCTTATGATGTAGTTGCCAGTTCCTTGTGGTGGAGATGAGACAGCCCTTGGTATACCTTCCTCAAAGAGACTCCTGATGAGTGAGTCTATAGAGTCCACATTAATGTGAACTTGAGGAAGTTGCTGAGAATGCACAACAGCAAGTGAGGATGGTGAGTCCTCTATGTCCATTCTCTCTGAAGAACTCCCAGGTTCTGTGGTTGTAATAACTTTCTCCCCCTTTTTGGTAGCACATCACCACTTGCATAGGTGAGCTGGAGGATAAGTCAATCACTTCCACAGGTTCTTGTGTTCCTGGTTGAGCTCTCCTTAAAGGTCTCCCAGCTAGTTTTTCTTGCAGATATGAAATCTGAAGTTGCTGATCATTGACCCTGTTTGTAAGGTAGTCACCTGAGATTCCAAGTGACTAACCTTAGAGACTAAATAGGTGCATGTTTTTGACAATTTCTGCACCTTTAGTCTCAAATTCCCCTCATCTTCATCAGAAGAATCATTGGGGGATGAGATGATTGGACCAAAGTCCTCTCTCTCACCACCAGCTTGAGTTTCTTGGCTGCTGGTTTTCCTCTGCTCACTGGCAGCCTCAGTTGAGATGCCAGTGGGCTGAGTTGCCATGGTTGAGGTCTTAATGATGTAATCACTTTCAAAAGTGAGAGCCTCTTCCATATGGACATCCTGAACAGGTTCAGAAGTGTCCACCTCAGTAATAGGTGACTGATGGGGGATAGACTGAGGAGAGTCAGAGGTACTCATCTCTCTTTGAGTAGGGGAGGAGAAGAGAGACTCATGGTACTCACTGAATCCTAAGTCTTCATCAGTATAGAAGGATAGGTTGGGAATTGGTTGGTTGAGATCCAAAGGCTGGGGATGGTAGCTGTCCCCTGAAGGTTGTTCACTTGAGTGTTGAGACTCAGAGTGAAGGCTTAAGGCTGTTGGGCTAGTGAGCTCATCAGGGTGAGCATGAGGAACCTCAGCCCTGATAGGTGAAGTAATGGGAGTGGTTTGCTCCTCAGGAGAAGTGGGAGCTCTAGTGTCCACTTCTTCCTGTAAGGTTGAGTATTTGGGGGCCTGCACAGACTCAATAGCCTGAGCAGGGGTTCGTTTGGATTTTCTTTGGTAGGTGAGGGTGATTTCTGGTCTTTTTAGGGGTAAGGATAAAAGAGGTGTGGGTTCAACACTAGCTTGTGTTGCTAGGTTGTCACCTTGAGCAATGAGCTCTAACATTTTGGGACTAGGGCTGTTTCTACCCCTGAGAAGCCTACAGTTGGCTTCTTCATTATTTTAAAGATGCGCGGGCTTCATCTGTCCCAATTTAAGAATATTACTTGTTTCCCTCAACTGTGAGCCCAGTTCACAGTTGAGAATGTGTTGAACATATCTAGGAAACATGTAATACTCTAAGGAGTCTAAGTTTGCAAGTAAATTAGTATAAAAAAATTGTGAATACCTGAACTTGACCCCCTGAACCATTCCATGAACTATAAAGGAGAGATCCTCAGGAATCTGGTCCCATCCACCATGCTTGTTTGATAAGCTGTGGATAACCACATGGAGCAGGAATTTCCATTGGGATGAGACCTTCCCTTTCCTGAAGGTCTTTACAGAGAAATCTCCCTCATAGCCCATCTGCTCAAAGAATGATTACAGCTTCCTTTGGGAAGGACACCTCACCTTCTTCATCATCCAGCTGCAAATGTTGGTTAATGATGGCCGGAGTGATGAAGATTGTCCTCCTTGCACTGTGGCAGACAGTGCCTTCTCCCCATCCATAATGACCTCTTGGCAGGTCTTCCAGAATTCAAGCAAGTGATCCTCATATAGAGTAGGATCAATGGTCAGGGAGGTGAAATAGTTTGACAGAGTCAAGAATTGGCAAATCTCTGAGAAACTTGCATCTTTCTCAGAGCTTAACAGAGCAACTTGATTATGTTGCCTGTGAAGTTGCATGGAGAAATCTGGGTTGTTTCTGCGGTTAAGGTTGGCCATTTCAGAAGCTTAAGGGTGAAGAAAGGTAGAAAGCAAAGGCGGTTTAGAGAATTAGGTTAGAGGAATAGTAGAATTGAGGAAGATAGTGGGAAAGAGGGGGAACCGTTGGGTATTTATGTGAAAAGGGATTTGAACCAAAGTTAATGAAAGAGGATAAACTTTGAAATCCGAAAGTCGGTCCCACCTCTGAAAAGGTAGTTTACTTTTGCTCAAAAAGTAGTTTTCTTGGAATTCGAAAAGCTTCCGAAGGTTATTTGTCTTCGGAAGTTTTTTGAAAAAGCTTCCGAAGCTAAAATGGCTTCGGAAGATTTTCCTGAGAGTCTTGAAATTTATGCTTCGGAAGAGAAATAAACCCTTGGATGCTTTGTATAAGAATAAACAAAGCTTCCGAAGGTTAATTTTGCTTCGGAAGGAAAAGTCCTTAAAATGAATAAGTGTCTGAGATAAGAATTTTAAGCTTCGGAAGATGAATTTGACTTCTTCCGAAGGTAAAATCTCTTAGACAGTTATTTATTTTGAAGACATGTTTTTCTTCCGAAGATAAAATTTTATCTTCCGAAGTATCAAAAATTTTCAAGAATCTAAGGAAAGTCTTCAAAAAGAATTTTACATCCAAAGAAAACATGAGCTTATGAAAGTGATGAACTAGACAACTTAGGACACACATATTTTAAGAAGAAATAATTAGAATTAGTTTTAAGAAAAAGTCTACTCAAAGTTAATCATCCCAATAGCTGATATCAGATACTTAAATCTCTGTTCATCAAAAGCTTTTGTGAACAGATCAGCATATTGTTCATCTGTATGAACTTTGACTAGTTTAATTAATCCCTTTTCATAGTTATCTCTTATTAAATGATACCTGATGTTGATGTGTTTGGTCCTTGAGTGCTGCACAGGGTTCTCAGTGATAGAGATAGCACTATTGTTGTCTATGTGGATAGGAGTCTCTTTGAAGTTAAATCCATAGTCCAGCATCTGATTTTGAATCCAAAGCACTTGAGCACAGCAGCTTGCAGCAGCAATGTATTCAGCCTCAGCAGTTGATGCAGACACACAGGATTGTTTCTTGCATTGCCATGAGACAACCCTTCCACCAAGGAATTGACATCCCCCAGATGTAGACTTTGCAGTCATGTTGCAACCACCATAATCACTATCTGTATAGGCATACAGATTGAAATTAGGATTCTTTGGATACCATAGACCAAGTGTTGAAGCACCTTTGAGGTATCTTAAAATCCTTTTCACAGTGATTAAGTGAGACATCTTAGGGTTGGCTTGATATCTTGCACAAATACATGTAGCAAACATGATATCAGGCCTGCTAGCTGTAAGATACATAAGAGACCCAATCATAGCCCTGTATAAGTGTTCATCTACACACTCCCCCTCAAGATCTGACCAAGGGAGTGGTTTCTGGCTATGGGTGTCTTAGCAATCTTACAATCAGTCATGTTGAACCTCTTGAGTATGTCTTGAACATACTTTGACTGACTTATGAAGATGCCATCTTCAACCTGCTTCACTTGAATTCCCAGAAAGAAGTTGAGTTCTCCCATTGAACTCATTTCAAATCTGTCTTTCATCAGCTTCTCAAAGTCTTTGCAGAGCTTTGGATTAGTTGAACCAAAGATGATGTCATCTACATATACTTGAACCAGCAATAAGTCATTTCCCTGTCCTTTGATGAAGAGAGTTCCATCTATAGTACCTCTCTGTATCCATGTTTACAAAGATACTCAGATAGTGTCTCATACCACTTCCTGGGTGCCTGATGCAGCCCATAAAGAGCTTTGTCAAGCTTGCAGACATAATCAGGATGATCAGGGTCTACAAAACCAGGTGGCTGTTTGACATAAACCTCCTCATCAATCACTCCATATAAGAAAGCACACTTTACATCAAGTTGGTAGACCTTGAAGTTCTTGGATGCATGCAAAATGCCAGGAATATCCTAACAGCTTCTAGTCTTGCTACAGGAGCAAAGACATCAGTGTAGTCAATCCCTTCTTCTTGTGTGTATCCTTGAACAACTAGTCTTGCCTTGTTCTTGATGATGATTCCTCTATCATCCTTCTTATTCCTAAAAACCCATTTGGTTCCAATGGTAGTCTTCCCATGAGGAAGAGGACAAAGGTTCCAAACTTTCTGCCTTTTGAATTGAAGCAGCTCTTGTTGCATAGCTTCAACCCAACTTCCATCCTTTAGAGCTTCATCAACTTTCTGGGCTCTATCTGAGATAAGAAACAAGAGTGAAGACAAACATTTGCTTCATGGGTTTGTCCTCTTGTTCTTACCCCTGTGACAACATCTCCAATGATGTTTGTGGTGGGGTGAGACTTGTGGATCCTTAGCTGAGGGATCACAGCAAGTTGCTGAGAAAGATCCAAATTTGAGAAATTTAGATCTGGTCTGGAAGATTCACCCTCCACATTATCACACTTATCAAGATTAACTTGATCCAATGAGTGTGTGACATCATTGATGTTGTCATCTATGGTATGGTTATTAGCATCAAGAAATTTGATCACTATCACCATCACCATTGTTGTCTTCTACAATTGAGGTGTCTTTATCTGGTTGAGAGGCCTCTGAGCTGGAATTTGAAGGCATGCCAGATGTATCAGCTGAATTTGTCATTGTTGTGCTGATAGAAACCTCATTTGCTGAAGTAGTTCCAACTGGAGCTGAAGATGTATGAGTTGAGGGTCTTCCTAGCTCAAATCTTGGATCAGGATCACCTGTATTTAAATTTTCTGCAGATCCTGAAACATGCTCACAAGATTTGTTAAAACAGTTGGTAACTAAATCAAGATCAAACAGCCAATCCGGACCAGAACCAGCCACACAGGGAGTGTGCTCATTGAAAGTCACATTGGCTGACTCCTCAACAATTCTAGTTCTGAGATTGTATACTCTATAAGCTTTAGCTTGGGAAGAGTATCCAATGAAATGTCCATCATCTGATTTCTCAGCAAACTTGGCAATTTGATCTTTGGTATTCAAGATGGTGCAGGGACATCCAAATGACCTGAGAAAACCAATGAAAGGTTTCCTCTTGTGCCAAAGTTCATAAGGAGTCTTACCATGTGTCTTAACTACTAAAACTCTGTTTTGCACATAGCAAGCAGTATTAACTGCCTCTGCCCAGAAGGTGATAGGCAGTTTAGAGTCAGACAACATAGTTCTTGCAGCTTCAATAAGTGTCCTGTTTCTCCTCTCAGCAACTCCGTTTGCTGAGGAGTCCTGGGAGCACTATATTGTCTTGTAATACCTTTTTCATCACAAAATGTATCAAGGATTTGGTTCTTGAATTCAGTTCCTTGATCACATCTTATGGTTTTGACCTTGTGATCACATTGATTCTCAACTTTTAAGATGAAATTCTTCAGAATCTCAGGGGTTTCATCCTTAGTTCTAAGGAAGAAGACCCAAGTGAATCTTGTAAAATCATCTGTGATCAGTAAGAGGTCCTTCCTAAACTCATTACACTGGTGGGGCCAAAGAGATCCATATGTAACAAGTGTAGGGGAGTAGTGATGGAGTTCTTTTCCTTAGGCTTGTGAGATACCTTGTGTTGCTTCCCTTTCAGGCATGCAACACAATGATCATCACTTGTAAACTCTTTCTTTGGCATTCCAGTTACCAGATCATGTTTAATTAATTTATTCATGTTCTTAAAGTTTACATGGCACATTCTTTTATGCCATAGGAAAGACTCATCACTATTTGCTTTAGATAGAAAGCATGAAACTTCTCCAGAGGGAGATGTTTCTTGCAAATCCATCTTGTACATGTTCCCTTTCCTGGGGGCTCTGAGCAGGATATGCTCATGAGGAATGACCACTCCAGGCTTGAGAACAATGCACTCATGCTCAGTAAAGAGCATGTTATGACTCTGATCACAAAATTGGGATACACTCAGAAGATTGTACCCAAGCTCCTTAACAAAGTTTACCTTCTCAATGCTGAGCTTACCATTTGTGACCTTGCCCCTTCCAGAAATGTAACCACCTTCATCTCCTCCAAAAGCAACTGGTCCTCCATCAATTCTCTCAAAATTGGAGTAGAGACCTATTGCCTGTCATGTGCCTGGAACAGCCACTGTCAATTATCCAGACATTCCTGTTTGTCTTGAGCTGTTCCTGCACAAAGAAATGATTAGTTACATTTGGAAACCCAAGCCTTACTTGTCTTGGGCTCATAAGTGTAATAGAAGGTAATGCAACAGTAATAGATCCTATGGTTGTACTATGGGGATCTTCAGCTGTTGTTGATGGAGAAACCTCAGTCATTTGGTCTTTCTTAGACTTCCACACCACCTTTGGAGTCTTGGACTTGACCTTCAAAACCTTAGAAGCTTTTGAACTTCACAAGTTTTGATGACTGAACCTTCGGAAGAGTCTACAGTCACTGCAGCAGACTTCAGTGCTTCGGAAGAACTCCTTTCTTCCGAGACCAACTTTGCTTCCGAAGGTAATTTTCCATTTACCTTCTTCTTTGATTTGGAGCTTCCGAAGGAAACAGACTTTCCTTCCGAAGCTTGAGACTTCTTGAGACTCTTTGAAGTCTTTGTATTGGTCATGTGGACAGTACTTTTAGGATTGTATGGGCAATCCTTAGCAATGTGAGAAGTACTTTCACACATGACACATAACATTTTCTTCTTCAAAGAAGTCTCCTTTTGAGAGCAAGACTGGCTTTGGTCACATCCCTTCTCCACCTTCATCTTGGTAGATGCTGAGACAGTTCTTTTGGCTGTGAACTGTTCTTGGAGTTTGATGGTCCAGGCTGTGCAGCAGTGGTACACAGCAGCTCAGTCTTCTTCTTTGCACTGAGATGATTTGAACAAGAACCAGGACTCTTAGCTGAGGAGTCTTGGTTGATGTCTTCAGTCCTTACTACTTTGAAACCTGCAGAGATAAAAACTTGTTTCTGCTTAGCATCAAAAGTAGCCTTGATTTCTTGAGCCTTCTTTGCTTTCCTTTTGCTCTTCCTGATCAAGTTCTTTCTCTTGGACTTGGTCATCACAGTTGATTTCTTCTCCTCAGAAGGATAGTGGCCCTTGGAAGAATCCTCTTCTTCACTCTTCTCAGAGGAATTCTTCACTATCACTTCTTCATCATCCTCACTTACAGGATCTATGAGAGGAAGCTCATCTTCACAAGTTCCACACCTAGGAGATCTTACAGACAAGATTGTGTGTGGAGGAGCTATCTCATTTGATCCCAGTCCCTGTCTATTTTGATAACAACTTTGTTGTGCAGGGATGAGGATATCATGTTCTTGAAGGTCTCTTCTTCAAGAACACTCTTCTCTGCCTTGGCTTTGCTGATCACAAGCTCAGCCTGGCACTCAGTCAACTTAGTATGAGATCTTGGATCTGAGTTCTAAATCTGTATGTTCATGTTTTAGTACTGAAATGGTTTTCTCCAAGTCCTCTATCTTTAACTTGTAATCATTTCAGACTTTCTAAAATCAGATTTTAATATGTTTAATGACTCAAGATCAGATCTCATCTCTAAGTTGTAGGACCTGTATCTATTTACTTTAGCAATGCATTCAGGAGAGCAGAGATGTTCCATACCTTGGCTTCATCATGGTCAGCCATCAGTGCTTGGTTTGGAGAAGCATCTTCCACCTGAAAGCTCCAGTCAAAGCCTCCCTCTTCAACAGCAACAGCAGCATGTTGCTTTGTCTTCTCAGCCTGAGGGGCTTTGTCAGTGTAGTTTGGTCTGGGTTGTGTTTGGCCCCCATTTGCTTTAGGTGCCTTACACTCCCTAGCAAAGTGACCCATAAGGTTACAGTTGTAACACTTAACTTTGCTTTTATCCAGCCCAAACTTTCCACTGGTAGCATTGCTTGGAAATCTTCTTCCTGTCCTCTTGTAGAACTTCTTGGCTCTGTGAGTGAGGAGAGCCATCTGCTGAACTATCTCCATGTATTCCAGGTCATCTGGATGGATACAGTCCAGGTCTTCAAGAGTGAAGAGATAATTCCCACAGCTTTCATCAGTAGACACAAAGGCTTGAGAAGAACTTGTCTCTTGGAATGGGCTTCCTTGAGTAAAGTTCTCCCTTGGTGTCTCCGGGAAGGTGATGAAAGGACCCTTTTGTGAGTTGTCAGGGTAGCATATGAGATGATGTTGGGGTTCTATGCTGTCCCTTTCAACCACATGAAGGGCTGAACCCATTTGATTGTTGGAGTTGCCAGATGAACCTTGCATGTTCATCTCCATCTGGTATCCACTGAGAATCCCATACAACTCTGTCAGAGTAAGAGTTTAAGGTTCTCAGTCCTCTTGATCACCACACAATAGTGTGTCCATTGCCTAGGAAGTGAGGACATGAACTTCCTTACAATGTCCCTGTTCTCAAGAGGAACTCCTCCATCCACTAGGGTATCCACAATCTCAACATACCTGAAGTATTGTTGGGTCATGGTTTCATCACCTGCTTTGAAGGTGAAATTTTCAAACTGCTGCTTCAGAAGATCTTTCTTGTTCTCCTTGGCTTCAGAGGAGCCTTCATACATCAGCTTCAGTGCATCCCACAGCTGTTTGGCTGTTTTGCACTTCTTAAAACCTCTGTATACAGAGTTTGGGAGAGCAGTCTGAAGAGCAGTCATGGCCTTCCTGTCAATCTCTACTCTTTTTCTATCTTCATCTGAGTAGTTGGCCACATCTTTAGGAATCATACCAGCACCAGTAGCAGAGGGGGTGCTGGGTATGAAAGGTCCATTCTCAACAGATTCCCACATTCTTGAATCAAGAGACCTGATGAAGCCTTCCATCCTCATGCACCAGGTGTCAAAATCATCAAGAGTGATCAGTGGGGATTTGTTCATGGTTCCAGTCTCCATATCAGTCTTTGAGATGGAAGCCATTTGAAGAGTTTAGTTTTGTGTGTGTGAGGGATCTTAAGATGGTTAGATCTTATATCAAGAGCCTGGAAAGCTCTGATACCAATTGCAGGACCGTTTAAGGGCTTTAACACAATTACAACACAACAACACAATGAGGAGATTAACTAAACTTTAATCAAACAGTGAACTGGGTAACCAAGTGATACAAAGAACACAAGTAAAGCAAGAGACAGAACAAGAGAGTATGGGTTTCAAGGAGGCAGTATATTGCTTTCTCAAGTTCTTTTACAAGTGTTACAAAGCATAAAGAAAGATACAAGAACTTGAAATACTTATACTACAACCTACAGCCGGCTATACTTTGAAAGCCAGCTGGATACAATTGACTAGACACTAACAAAATCAATTGTAGGATCAAAAGGCATCTGCCTTTTGACCTTGTGACTATGACATGCCATAGCTCACATCCTTATACATTACAAAAAGGATAAAGTACATAAAGTGGAAAGTTACAGACTCAAGACCTCAATGTACAGTTACCAAAAGCATGACCCTTTTCACCAACTCATGTAAGTTGGTGACTTTACAGAGATGCAGCGGAAAAGGTGCTTTATGGAACAGTACATCAGATAAAGCATGTGTACTAAAAGTCTTCGGAAGAAATCTGTCTTCATAGGTTGAAGCTTCGGAAGACTTTGTCTCTGAAGCTTCGGAAGACTTCATGTTTGGCTTCGGAAGATATTGGTCTTGGCTTCGGAAGATTTACACTTAGAGTATTTTCTAATGCATTGTGTAAAACTTCCGAAGCATTCTTCACTTCAGTACTTAGTGCATGTTGCTGAGACACTTAGGATGTTTTGGTTGCATCATCACACTTAAGAATCCTTACAAACACAAAAACATGCAATGTTTTTTTAACTAAAGGTGCAGAAATTATCAAAACATGCACCTTTTAGTCTCTAAGGTTAGTCACTTGGAATCTTCAGGTGACTACCTTACACAACAGGGTCAATGATCACAACTTCAGATTTCATATCTACAGGAAAAACTAGCTGGGAGACCTTTAAGGAGAGCTCAACCAGGAACCCAGAACTGTGGAATGATTGACTTATCCTCCGCTCACCTATGCAATTGGTGATGCTACCAAAAAGGGTAGAAAGTTATTACAACCACAGAACTTGAGTCTTCAAAAAGAATGGACATAGAGGCTCACCATCCTCATTGCTGTTGTGCTTCTCAGCAACTTTCTCAAGTTCACATTATGTGGACTCTATAGACTCCTCATCAGGAGTCTCTTGAGGAAGGTATACCAAGGGCTGTCTCATCTCCACCACAAGGAACTGGCAACTACATATAAGGTGGAGTATGATGATGACAGAAGAGCCTTATACTTCACAGAGTTCAAGGCCAACAAGAATTTTTCAATTCCAAAGCCTGAGCTTCTATGAAAGACTGGATTTAGTCAAAATTGCCACTTGTCAATCCAAGCAATTCAAGACAAGCTGATGGCGGCTCAAAAATCCAAGATGGATCCTTGCAGAGTTTTCTCTAAGAAGGAGACTTAGGCAATCAGGCAATGTCATCGGTCAACTGGATGTTGAGGTGGACCCTAAGATTAGTTTCATAGAGAAACCTTGACTGAAGGCCCAGTGGCAGAACCTGAGACCCTTGTCTCATCATCAACACTGCTGCAAGCAGAGGTCCAAACTCCATCTGAGACACCTGCTGGTGAAGGTGTTTCTCAGCCTCTCTCTGGCCAGAGCATGGAGCTACACCAAGCAATGAAGGCCAAGCCTCATCCACCCTGAGTCACAAGGTCTGTTGGTGACAAAGGGAAAGGATATGACTCCTGAGGAAATTGAGGAAGAAGAGAGAGAGAGAGAAAAGGAGCTAAGGGGAGAAAGTTCTACTGGGTCATCTAGCTTTATGCAAGCTGCAATCAGGGCTGCTCCCAGACCAAATACTCAAGATGATGAGTTAAGGGCAGTCAGGATTACCTACTTACAGACCAGGAACTATGATATTGATGAAATCATCTCCCTCCCCTTAGAAGAGTTAAATGAACTGGCTGACATGGAAGTGTCAAGAGAGATGAAGGAGAAAGAGGATGCAAGGTTACTTCTCCAATTCAAAGAGGAGAAGAGACAGAAAAGACTTACAAGCATGCTTCCACTCTCTCTCCAGTTCAAGAAAGTCTGCACAGGAAGATGTGGCTCACAAGAACCTCAGGTAGATAAAGAAGAAGATAGGATCAAGATGATCAACTACCTGAGTGCCACAGGCTTCATATCAGGCAGATGCACTTCTTCCCCTGTCCTATGACTTCATTGAGTTTGAGTACCTAAAGCAACTTGAGCTTGAGCTAGTCAAAGAAAGAAAACAACCAAAGGAAGCTAAGGGAAGAAGCTGCAAAGTCAAGAGCCATCATTCAAAAGAATGCAAAGAAGTCTGCTGACAGACAAAGAATGATGAGCTTCTTGAAGCTATATGGATTCTCCGGAAGGAGACTTGGCCCCATGTCTCTATCCACTATGGATGAGCATATAATGGTGATCAGCAGAAGATTAAAAATGGAGAACTCATTGACTTGCACTCTCTTCCAAGTCAAGTCCCACCTGAAGTGGAGGTCAAGTTTGAACAACCAGAGACACCTCAACCAGCACCTCCAGCTGAGCCTCAGCAAGCTTCATCTTCTGATCCTAGGCAGGGTCAAACTCCCTCTCCTTCTGAACCTATGAGGGAGGAACACCCAACTGAGAAAGACACTGATGATCAACATGGTGCTGCAGACCAGTCTTCTCAGTTAAGTCATCTAAAGAGGAAGAAGAGAATGGCTACTAAACCAAAGACTAAGAAGAAGAAGCCAAAGTCATCTACCCCTGCACCTCAGGCTAAATCAGATCAACCTGAGAAGTGCATGATGAGGCAGCCCAATCAACTCCTATTCAAGTGGCTCCTCTAACTACTGAGACACCCA
Source organism: Flaveria ramosissima (assembly GCA_025215565.1). Classification (NCBI taxonomy): domain Eukaryota; kingdom Viridiplantae; phylum Streptophyta; class Magnoliopsida; order Asterales; family Asteraceae; genus Flaveria; species Flaveria ramosissima. The sequence goes on along the minus strand of CM046040.1, from coordinate 58,257,112 downwards.
TCTTGTCCTGGACTTACTCTACCAATCCAGAAAGATGGAATGTTATCAGAGATCAGGTGTTGAGAATGTCTACTCATGGCAAGACATAATCAACTTACCTCTGCATGATCTCTTTGAGATGAGAAGATACTATGAGAGTCTTGATGATCCTGACCATCTAATGAAGAAAGGAATGGTCTTGATTGTACTGAAGACTACTAACATTTGAAGATCTTCTAAGTGTTTTGGTAGCATCAGCCTAGGGGAGTTTGTAAGGATTCCTTAAGTATGATGCAACCCAAAACATCCTAAGTGTCTCAGCAACATGCACCAAGTACTGAAGTGAAGAATGCTTCGGAAGTTTTACACAATGCATTAGAAAATACTCTAAGTGTAAAATCTTCCGAAGCCAAGACCAATATCTTCCGAAGCCAAACATGAGTCTTCCGAAGCTTCAGAGACAAAGTCTTCCGAAGCTTCAACCTATGAAGACAGATTTCTTCCGAAGACTTTTAGTACACATGCTTTATCTGATGTACTGTTCCATAAAGCACCTTTTCCGCTGCATCTCTGTAAAGTCACCAACTTACATGAGTTGGTGAAAAGGTCCATGCTTTTGGTAACTGTACATTGAGGTCTTGAGTCTGTAACTTTCCACTTTATGTACTTTATCCTTTTTGTAATGTATAAGGATGTGAGCTATGGCATGTCATAGTCACAAGGTCAAAAGCAGATATGGCTTTTGATCCTACAATTGATTTTGTTAGTGTCTAGTCAATTGTATCCAGCTGGCTTTCAAAGTTAGCCGGCTGTAGGTTGTAGTATAAGTATTCCAAGTTCTTGTATCTTTCTTTATGCTTTGTAACACTTGTAAAAGAACTTGAGAAAGCAATATACTGCCTCCTTGAAACCCATACTCTCTTGTTCTGTCTCTTGCTTTACTTGTGTTCTTTGTATCACTTTGGTTACCCAGTTCACTGTTTGATTAAAGTTTAGTTAATCTCCTCATTGTGTTGTTGTGTTGTAATTGTGTTAAAGCCCTTAAACGGTCCTGCACCCCACATACTCTCTTTTACCCTGAGTCACGACCACAAAATTTCTGGTCGTCTTGGCCCTCTTATCAAACTTCCCGCACTCGACCGGCTCGTTTCTCCAACATCTTTTCTCTTCTCTGCTCCTCTGCCCAGAACCCCCGTTCTCACCATTTCATCAGTTAAAGCGCCAGCCTTCAGAATTGCGCTTTGAATAGTAGGAGGAGCAGCTGCTATAACCATTGCTCGGATTTGAGGCGCAAGTCCCCAAATGTACCTCTCGATTCTCTTTGATTCCGGCGTGACCAGATGCGGAACCAATCTTGCCAGCTCATGAAAACGATCCGTATAAGCTGCATGCCCGGCCCCCACCATTGCATGGTTCCAGAACTCATGCTCTAATTTCTGCATCTCGTTGAGGGGGCAGTATTCCTCGGTAATCAAAGCTTTAAACTCGTCCCATGACATCTGCATCGCAGATTCTCTTCCTCTAGCTTGAACCTGGGTGTTCCACCAGGTTAGGGCCTTGCCCTGCAGTGAACAAGTGGCATATTTGATTCTCTGGCTGTCGAGGCACTCACTGATGTCAATTACTGCCTCCATCTTTTCTAGCCACCTGGTTAGGGCTATCGCCCCACCTTTCACATCAATTTCTCTCGGTTTGCAGGCCACAAACTCCTTGTACGAACACCCCCGTCTAGCATTGACAACCCCAGTCTCAATACCGGCTGTACCACCATTCCCGGTCTCCTGATTGCTTTTGTTCCCAGTTGGGTTTCCATTTCCCACTTCGGTTTCGATCCCACCTTGAGCTCTTTCTCCATTATCTTCGTTATCATTACCACCATCCCCGTGAGGGTGGTGTTGTGCTGGAGTGCATCGCTCACTTGGGCCACAATAGTAGGAATCAGTGCGGCCAACTGTTGAGCGATCAGAGCTGCCATGTCAGAGTTTCCTGTTTCCTGATTGTTACTGGCAGGACCATCATTTGTCCTTGGTGCTCTACCTCTGCCTCTGCCTAGGCCCCTTAGGGCTTCACTCCCGCCACTATTGCTGCGGGTAACTCTTCGAGGCGGTATTTTTCTAATCATAGAAATAGTAAACACGTAAGCTTAAACCATTTCAAAGTGTATTATCCATAACACTCATCAAGTCCAGTATTCCAAGTTAATATCACACTTATTGTCACCACATGTCGCATGCAAGATGTGTGGTTCTCACACCATGTATTGATAATGTCTCAACAAGAGTCCATCATAACAGTTGTAATCCATGTACATAATCACGTTTAGTCTAGCGGAGGTTGTCTATTTCTTCCTTTTTCGAGGTTTCAGACATAACCTCCTCAGGGTTAATCTCAATGTCCAAGGTCAAGCGCAATAGCATGATCTGTGAAGATCTCTTCGGGTTTATACCCGAATTGATAAACCAACTCGGCGTGCAGAGGGAACGGAAGATCCAATAGAAGCTTCCATAAGGAGTGAGCACAAGGGCTCTCTCACATGGTGGAAGGATCACATAACAAATAGATAAACAAATCAAGCAACGAGGAACACATACACGAGATATAATATGCATACAGATCCTAGCATGCAAATCTACATGAAGGTTCCTAGGTTATAGTCTAGGTCAAGCGTATTGCCTAATTCTCTATAACCATTGGCTCTGATACCAATCTGTCACACACCCCCGCCAACACGGGGATGTATCGGGATCGGGGTCGTCATAACACATGGTAAGCGATAGAGATGCAATATATAAATGATGACAAACGTGTCATGACGACACCCGACAACAAGGGGACTTGTGTCGTTTTTAGTCAGTATTCACGACAACATAGCCATAAGCATAAACATGATAAACGATTCACATAATCACATAAAGATGAAATTATAATGTAAATTCCCACAACCTGGGAACAGTATCAAAAGATTGTAATTGTTTAACCAGACTACAACATTGTTCAAAGTAATTGTTTGTCAAATATGTTTAGTCTCAAAAATGCATCCTAGGGTCTCCACTAAGGCAGCACACCTAGATTCCTCAGTTTGCATGATCACCTGAAAAGATATGCTCAAAATGGTCAACAAATTATTGGTGAGCTCGCAGGTTTAAGTAATAAATAAGTAAGTGATGCTGTATATAGTAAATGATGTGGAATACCGTGAATACAGTTATATAAACAAGTAAAATCACATCAATGAGCTTTGCAACCAAACCTAGCGACGTACACAAAGATATTGTCGGAATATATTCACCCAAGGGCCCGTTCCTGGCCACCGATGGTACCAACTAGTATACCAACGAACAAGGGTGGGGGTGTCAACCCAGTAGTACTACCAATACCTATCCGTCGGTTCCCACACTGGAATAAACAGTTGCAAAGATAGAACCACATAGCAGACTCAAGCATGTATCAGATAAGTACTTGTAAAACAGTATCACGTTGATTCCATGTATGTAAAATGTAAGTAAGTTGTACAACATTGAAAATGGGTGAGCATACTTTTCCCTCAAGTTGTAAATGATTGAAATATTGTAAGCGTAAAAGGGGCCACGAAACTCACTTGTTAAGTGGTAAGTATGTAAGATCAATGTATCCAAATGTTGTATGCAAATGAACGGTCAAACACCTATTGACAGTTACTGATAAGCATTAATGATATGAAATAAGCGTATAATATTGTTCGGTCGATTCGGGTTGTATCGGTTGGGTCGCGCGTAACACACAAACAGACACACGTATTAGATCTTTGTAGATCCAAGTACTAGACATTGTTGCCATTGCTGATGATATGAGTGTAATGTCACACCCCAAAAGCCGCAGCGGAAGGTCGCGTGGCGTGGTGGTAACGGAAGTTGGAATTGACCCAACTTTTATAGTCAAACGTATTCAAAGATAATGATAGTCATGAAATCACATATTATCAACATAAAAGTATTTTGTTAATCAACACCAAACGTTTCAGTAGTACACATATACTACTTTTCTTACACAACTTAATTTTATTTAAAAACGTTTGACCCTCCAAAGACAAAGTTCCGGTAATCCATATAGAGCTCACCTATAACCCGAAAAGCATGAAGGGTATAAAGTCACATAAAGTTGGTGAGCTTTTGGGGTTTTGTAACTTTGCAAACATTCATTTTAAAATAATATGATAAAACAAGGCATAATATATTCCACATAGACTAGCTAGGTATTATGATAATTTAGGTCATAAGCCCTAATCAACCAAGAACACGTCGTTGCCCCACACTATCCAACATATAAACTCTCTCGCCACAACCTGACCAGCGCGACTGGTTGCGAGAGCAGCCCATTCTAACCCGATAGATCTACCAATATATTCTGTCGCCTCACCCCTGAGGTTATGATTATAGGGGGATTTAGGGCTCAATAGTATAATATCCACTACTGACCCAAACTTATACCCTCATACATATTATCCTGAACCCATCATATATTTTAAACATATCGTTTCATGCTTTTCCCCCCAAACAATTAAATAATATTTACAATGGGGCCGAAGGACTTTGAGTGCAATTTTCGAAATGAACCAAGTGCACGTTTCAATAATTTACCCAATCATGAGCATTATGGTCAATATATGATATCACACGAATTTCAATTTTATTTGGTTGTACGGAAGGTGCTAATGCAATTTCCCATTGAAAACAATATATAATGAACAACAACGTTTTTAATCTAAGCCCATAATATACCAGATATACTACACTATATTTATAAATCTTTCCTCCCTATATTATTTACTATAGCCTATATAATTACTCACTATTATTTACTAACTGTTTCATATACCTGTTAATCATTATAGGTTCTTATATTCCATATTTACAAACGTCTATTATTTTAAACTAAATTTATAGAAATTAAGTTATATTCAATGCTTAGACAATTTATATAATTTTTAAAATATTATATATTTTCACAATCTTATCTATAATATACTAATACTTAATATTATATATTATGTAAAGAACTATTCATTAATTAAAACTTTTACATATTAATTCATTACAATATTTTGTTCAAAATATTTACTAATTTTAATATATTAATAATGATAATTATAAATTGATTATTAAACATAATTTTTATCTTATCTTATATATATTAGTCTTTATTCAAAGCTTTGATTAATAACTTGTTACTAATAATTTTTATGTCAAAAAGTCCAATTTTACCTTTTATAAATTACTTCTTTTTAAGATTATTTGATTATTATACATATATTATTTTATCAACATTTACTTATTAATTTGTTGTCTAATATATATATATATATATAATATATATATCTATATATATATATTATTATATATTTATTAGTCATAACTTGTCCAAGGTATGTTTTATTCTTAGTCTTGTATGGATATATTTTTATAAGGTTTTTGAAGTCTCAATCGTCGTCTTAGTCAAGTTCGTTAGTCATGGTGTCCTTTTGGTCTTTTGTTTGATCTTAACCATAATTCCTAGTCTCAAATTTATTAGTAGACTTTTATCTAATGAAGTCCTTCAATTGTGTCCAAGTATCTTTACTTTAACTTAGTCATTCTTCAATATTATTTTCTTATCAATGTCACCCAAAATCTTTAACCTAGTTATTATTCTAAGTTGCCATACTAACAATAACCCTCATCCAATAAACTTTACCTAATGTTCTTACCAAGGCCAAAATTCATCATTCTTCCAACCTATATGATTATACATACATACATACACGATGTATACATACATACATACATTTTTCACCACCTAGATCTCTTATGTAAATGATTTCATCAACTAATCATCCTTTAACAATACATTTTCAGATTCATCAAACCATTATAAGAACCATTTTTGTAATCAACATCATCAAAACAACCATTTCATACAATCCTTAAATGGGTGAACTAGGGTTCATCAAGATCCTTATCTTGATCATCCATGCATGAACATATATACATTATCTAATCTAATATACCTTTGATGACACTAGATGGAACTCTTAACACAATGCAAGCACGATCCTCGATTCTTTGATGAACACTTCGGGTTCTATACCAAGTTCCAAACTAGAGTTCCTTAGAAGAAGTGTAAGTGAAGGTCACTAATGGTGGTGTTTGCGGTCACCGAAAGAGAAGGGAAGGGGTTTTCAAGTTGGCGTCAGGTAAGTGTGGTGGCGGTGGTGGCGTCGGGTGTTGGTGGCGGCGGTGATGGTGTCGGGTGTTGGTGGTGATGAGGGGGCGTCGGGTGTATGTGATGGCGGTGGTGGTGTCGGGTGTGAGTGGTGGTGCGGGTGGGTCGGGTGTGGGTGGTGGTCGCGGCGGTAGATGGTGTCGGGTGTGGGGGTGGTCGCGGCGGTAATGGTGTCGGTGTGGGGGTTGTGGTCGCGGCGGAGGTGGCCGGCGGCGGCAGGCGGTCGATGGAGAGGGGGGAAGGGGCGGCCGATGGGGAGGTGGGGTGATGATGTGTGTGTGTGTGTGTGGAAGATGGAGAGAATTGAGAATGTGAAGACTTGTGTGTGTGTGTATGAGAGATTTAAACACATTTAGAACAATGTGTTGTCTTGCATGCAAGACTTCATAATCCATCTTGGATTTGGTGGTAATTATTAATTATTATTATGTTATTATTATTATTATTATTATTATTATTATTATTATTATTATTATTGTTATTATTATTATTATTTTATTATTATTATTTTATATTATTGAAGCAATAGTTAAATAATTACAAGGTTTGTTAAAACTTAACGCAGGGTTCCGTTTAATAGACAAAATAATTAAATAATCATAAATTCATTATTGCGAATGGTTTCGAGTGTTGACCTGATTTGACCGGGTGTCATAGTCTCCCTTGTTTAAGAAATTTCGTCCTGAAATTTACGTTGTTGAGCCTGAGTCAATTCTGGTTTTGAACAGGTGAGGGTACTTTTGTTGCATTTCATCTTGGCGTTCCCAAGTAAATTCAGGTCCTCTTCTAGATTTCCATCGAATTTAACTAATTTGATTGTTTTTGTCTGAGTTTCTGAGTTTTCCAATCTAAGACCTCTATTGGCTCTTCGATGAAGTGAAGTTTGTCGTTGATACTAACTTCGTCTGGAGGAATAACTAGAGATTCATCCGTCATGCATTTCCTTAAATTAGATACGTGAAATACATTGTGCACATTACCAAGTTCCTCTGGTAATCTGAGTCGGTATGCAACCTTCCCAATCCGTTCCAGGATTTCAAAGGGTCCTATGAATCGTGGACTCAGCTTCCCTCTTTTACCAAATCTCATAATTCCCTTCCATGGAGATACCTTCAAGAACACTCTATCGCCGACCGTGAATTCTAATGGCTTTCTTCGGTTATCTGCATAACTCTTTTGCCGACTATTAGCAACTTCTAGTCCTCTTTCTGATCTGAACAATCTTATCTGTTGTTTCTTGTATAATTTCTGGTCCTGTTAATTGTCTTTCTCCAATGTCGGCCCAACATAACGGCGATCGACACTTCCTTCCGTACAGTGCTTCGAATGGAGCGGCCTTGATGCTGGTGTGATAACTATTATTATAGGAAAACTCAGCTAATGGTAGATGAGTATCCCAATTTCCACCAAAATCGATCACACATGCTCTTAATAGATCTTCCAGAGTCTGAATAGTTCTCTCGCTCTGTCCGTCTGTTTGTGGGTGATAGGCCGTGCTCATATCTAGTCGGGTACCCATGGCTTCCTGTAAGGTTTGCCAAAATCTAGAGGTGAATCGACTATCCCTATCTGATATGATTGAGACTGTGGCATGACACTACTTCTTTGATGTATAAGCTTGCCAATTTGCTCATACTGTAGGTCTCCTTATCGGTAGGAAATGTGCAGATTTCGTTAGTCGATCAACAATTACCCAAATGGTATCGTAACCACTTGTTGTCCTGGGTAATTTTGTCACAAAATCCATGGCAATGCATTCCCATTTCCATTTCGGAATTTCCGGCTGTTGTAGAAGTCCCGATGGTTTCTGGTATTCTGCCTTTACTTTGGAGCAAGTCATGCATTGGTTAACATATGAAGCTATGTCTCCCTTCATGTTAGGCCACCAGAAAAATTCCTTCACATCATGATACATTTTGTCGATTCCTGGGTGAATCGAGTACCTTGATTTGTGTGCCTCATCAAGAATTACTTTGCGTAACTCTCCATACTTAGGAACCCATATTCTATTTGCAAAACGCATCATTTTATCAGAGTCTGTTGTTAATTCCTTGACCATTCCTCGCAGACCTTCACTTTCCAAGTTTTCATCCTTCAATGCTTCGAGTTGAGCATTGCGAATTTGGTTAGTAAGGTTCGAGTATATGGTAAGTTTCAACGCTCGCACTCGTAGCGGCTTTTCCCTTTCTTTCCTACTAAGTGCATCTGCCACAACATTCGCCTTGCCTGGGTGATATCGGATATCGCAGTCATAATCATTTAACAGCTCCACCCAGCGGCGCTGCCTCATATTTAAATCCTTTTGATTAAAAATATGTTGCAGACTCTTATGATCCGTATATATGACACATTTGGTCCCATACAAATAATGTCTCCATATTTAAGAGCGAAAACAACAGCTCCCAATTCTAGGTCATGAGTGGTGTAATTCTTTTCATGCACTTTTAATTGTCTTGATGCATAAGCGATGACTTTATCTTTCTGCATCAATACACATCCAAGACCTAATCGTGAGGCATCACAATTACTATAAATCCCTCAGTTCCATTTGGTAGAGACAGTATGGGTGCACTGCACAACTTCTGCTTTAGTAATTGAAAAGTTCTTTCTTGATCTTCGCCCCACACGTAATTCTTATCCTTGCGAGTCAATAGAGTCAATGGTTGGGCTATCTTCAAAAATTTTTCTATAAACCTACGGTAATAACCAGCTAACCCTAGAAATTGTCGTACTTCTGTTGGAGATTTGGGGGCTTCCCAGTTCCTAATTGCTTCAATCTTTGATGGATCCACGTGGATACCCTTTTTGTTAATAACATGTCCGAGAAATCGAACTTCTCGAAGCCAAAATTCACATTTTGAGAATTTTGCGTACAACTTTTCTTCCTTTAAAACGTTTAGGATTAGCCTGAGATGTTGCTCATGTTCTTCCTTGGATTGTGAGTATATCAAAATATCATCAATGAATACTATCACAAACTTGTCCAAGTAGGGCTTACAAACCTATTCATAAGATCCATGAATATAGCAGGTGCGTTTGTCAATCCAAACGACATTACTAGAAATTCGTAATGACCGTAACGTGTTCTAAAAGCCGTTTTTGGAACATCCTCTTCTGCTATCAACAGTTGGTGATATCCAGATCGTAAATCTATCTTTGAGTAGTAGCTGGATCCTTGCAATTGATCGAACAAATCATCAATTCTTGGTAGTGGGTATCGATTTTTAATGGTGAGTTTGTTTAATTCTCGATAATCGATACACATCCTGAATGATCCGTCTTTCTTTTTGACGAATAGCACTGGTGCTCCCCATGGAGAAAAACTTGGTCGAATGAATCCTTTGTTTAATAATTCTTGCAGTTGTTTTGACAACTCCTGCATTTCAGAAGGTGCCAGTCGGTATGGTGATCGTGCTACTGGTGCAGCTCCGGGTATCAAATCAATTCGAAATTTGATCTGTCTTTGTGGAGGTAATCCTGGCAAATCTTCAGGAAATACCTCTGGGTATTCTCGTACAATGGGAATGTCTTCAATTTTTCGCTCTTCATTTTTAGTGTCAATGGCTTTTACTAGAAAGGCGGGATATCCCTCATTCAAGTATCCATAAGTTTTCATGACACTTATAATTTTAAAGGAGGGTTTTCCTTTTTCTCCTTGTATGATTAGGAGTTCTCCACTAGGAGTTGGCAATCGGATGATTTTCTCAAAACATACTATTTCAGCATGATTTCGAGAGAGCCAATCCATTCCAATAACAACGTCGAAACTTCCAAGATTGACAGGTAATAAATCAATACTAAAGAGATGGTTGTTAAGTTGTATCGTGCAATTTCTAATTATTTCATTGGATTCTATTTCTTTCCATTAGCTAGCTCTATAATATACTTATTTCTTAGCTTACATGGTTTAATTCCCAATGATGGTTCAAACTCTTTGGATACAAAACTTAAATCAGCACCAGTGTCAAACAAGATGGAGGCATAATGATTATTGATAAGAAACGTACCGTTAACTACTGACAGTTCTTGTTGTGCTTCCTTGGCATTCATTTCAAAAGCTCTCCCTCTGGCCCTGGACCCGTTCAACCTTGGGCAGTTCTTCTTGAAGTGTCCAATTACACCACACTCATAGCAAGCTTGATCATTTCTGATTACCCTTCCATCAGGTTTTGCTCTGCAATTTTGGCTCAGATGTCCAAATTTATGGCAATGAGTACAAATTTACAATCACCAGTGTGGATATCCACATTTGCTGCATTTCCCTTGAGATTCTTTGTTTGTCCTTCCATTGTTTGATGTTGCAACATAAACCCGTTCAGATCTCTGATTAAAATTTTTCCTGTTGTTTACTTGTCCCTTGGGATTTTCAAACCACTTCCTCTTTCCATCAAATGATCTTCTGTTCACTTTAATCGTCTTCCTCTCAATTTCCATCGCACTCTTTCCATGATCATTCTTCTTGATCAGGGTTCCATTTCGTATTGCATCATCAGTTAAGGAGTGTGCAATAGCGATCGCACTTTGGATGGTGGTAGGTTTGGAAGCTGTAACATTGCTTCTTATTTGAGGTGCCAATCCCCATATGTATCTTTCAATTCGGACGTATTCCGGCGTAACCATTCGAGGTACCAATCTAGCAAGGTCATTGAATCTTGAAGTGTATGTCCGGATCTCAGCTCCTTCCATGGTATGATTCCAGAATTCGGTCTCGATCTTCTGGAGCTCATTACGTGGGCAGTATTCTTTAAGCAGCATCTCCTTTAGTTGTTCCCAAGTAAGTTCATACGCGTTCGTATCGCCCAAAATTTGACGCTGGGAATTCCACCATGATAACGCTGCATCTTGAAAGGAACAGGTTGCATACTTGACCTTTTGATCGTTAGAACAATTGCTTATCGTTATAACATTTCCATTCTTTCGATCCATCGGATTATGTCTAACGCTCCTTCAGCGCCTGTAAAAGTTCTTGGATTGCATCCTTGAAAAGTTTTATACGAACACCCTTGTGGTTGTCCACCTGATGAACTACCTGGGTTTCCGTTCGTACCGGATCCGTTGTTTGCACCAATACCGGAACTACATTTGAACCGTTTCCTGCTCCATTTCCAAGACCGTTACCCGTATTTCTTGCCTCCTTCCTTGACCAGCCACTAGATTTGCATCATGTTGTTCTAGAGCTGATTTGACGTGCCAGTCTATCAATTGGGCTAGTTCCTCTTGGGTGGTTGGTAAATTGACATTTCCACTCGAGGGTGTGTTTCGTGTTACAGGTGGCATGATTCAATTCTGTTTCGAAGGTAGGTAAAGAGGTTTAGATTACGTACGTTTGTTATTATATCATCATGACGGTTTATTCTATATAATTGGTTCATTAAAAATGTTCATACAATAATCAGTATTTACCGCAACCAAACATATATCATAAAGATAAAAACTTTTTAAATTTTCATAAGCGTCACGTTCATACATATATGATTATCAAGCACATAAAAGTTAGTTATCAAAAGATCATAAGTTAATATCCTACATGCATCATCGAGTTTACAACTCGGTCAAAAGAAAGAGTTCAAGCTCCCCGGCTTATATCAACAATTATCCTAAAACAAGGCTCCACTACCAACATGCGTAAGATATGAAATCATCATCAAACATAATGTAGCCATAGCCATCGAAGTCTCTGCCCGCTCTCCCATCACAATCGCGTACTGCTGTGCTGTCACCAATGCTGTCTCGGCCACATCTGCTCTCTGCTCCGCCTGGGTCAGTCGATCCCTAGTCTCTGCGAGACTAGTCTCCAGGTCTGCTATACGAAAGTGCATCTGGCTCAGAGCGCTATCATCCAATAATCTCTCCTCCTCAATCGTCATCAACCTCCCATCCAAAGCTTGGCTCACCTCATCCTGGATCCTCATCTTCTTTCTGGCAGTCAGTTGCTCCTTCTCGAGTCGAACACACTGGGCTACCAAGGTGATCATGACCCGTTCAATGGGCTCGCCACCCATAGTAGTCCCATGTGGAGCAGAAGACGACTCTCCCACCTCGAGGGTGGAAGGAATCCCATCTCTCAAAGCCCATCCTCTCATGGCCTCCATGATCCATCCCCACTGGTAATCTAGAAGTCTGGCCCGTTTGGGCATAGGTGTACTCTCCATACCGACATCATCAATCACCTTTCTCTTCTCTCTGCGTTTCCTTCGCTCATACACCAACCTAATCCTTGGCGGTGCATCATCATCAATCATCTTTCTCTTCTCTCTGCGCTCCCTTCGCTCATACACCATCCTAACCTTTGGTGGGTGCTGCATGAGGGAATAGGAGCAGCAGGAGTCACAGCTGTATGGGTCTCACTCTTCGAGGCCAAGCCAACTGGCTCCTCGGCAATAGGCTCAAGAGTGACTGCTGGTGGGGTAGGGCTCTCATCATCGGACTCGGATATCCAACCATTCCCCGAGTTTTCCATACCCGGGTACATGGTAGCTGCAAAGTATGGCTGAGTAGGGTGATACCATGGTGTCGAAGAAATGGGCTCTGATGAACCATCGATGCTACTGCTAGAGTCAGGTACTCTCTCTCGGCTAACTCGGTCAGACATCTACAAATAGAGAAATGCATGCATGCGTACATATTAATTTTACAAAGTTCTAGCACATAAAATTAATAATCATAATCTCATTATGACTATTATGCTCACATAATGTTCTAATCAAGCATAGGCTCATGACATGGAATTGTCTTTGGAGTCAAATAATCTCTTTTTTTAAAGGTTATAGTCTAGATTTTCGAAAAATATCTTCTAGTTCACTATAACCGTTGGCTCTGATACCAACTTCTGTCAAACCCCGAAAACCGCAGCGGAAGGTCACGTGGCGTGGTGGTAACGGAAGTCTTATGTCTTTGCTCATATACTAGATGTCTTATGTCTTTACTATTCTATTTGCTTATCTTGCATTTACAACTTGTATTTAGTTAGTGATTTTCTATATTGAGCGTCTTGTGCTATAATTTATAATTTTTCCAATCTTATCTTATATATATTAGTCTTTATTCAAAGCTTTGATTAATAACTTGTTACTAATAATTTTTATGTCAAAAGTCCTATTTTACCTTTTTATAAAATACTTCTTTTTAAGATTATTTGATTATTAATACATATATTATTTTATCAACATATTACTTATTAATTTGTTGTCTAACATATATATATTATATATATATATATATATATATTATATATATATAATATATATATATATATATATATATTAGTCATAACTTGTCCAAGGTATGTTTTTATTCTTAGTCTTGTATGGATATATTTTTATAAGGTTTTTGAAGTCTCAATCGTCGTCTTAGTCAAGTTCGTTAGTCATGGTGTCCTTTTGGTCTTTTGTTTGATCTTAACCATAATTCCTAGTCTCAAAATTTATTAATAGACTTTTATCTAATGAAGTCCTTCAATTGTGTCCAAGTATCTTTAATTTAACTTAGTCATTCTTCATATTATTTTCTTATCAATGTCACCCAAAATCTTTAACCTAGTTATTATTCTAAGTTGCCATACTAACAATAACCCTCAGCCAATAAACTTTACCTAATGTTCTTACCAAGGCCAAAATTCATCATTCTTCCAACCTATATGATTATACATACATACATACACGATGTATACATACATACATACATTTCACCACCTAGATCTCTTATGTAATATGATTTCATCAACTAATCATCCTTTAACAATACATTTTCAGATTCATCAAACCATTATAAGAACCATTTTGTAATCAACATCATCAAAACAACCATTTCATACAATCCTTAAATGGGTGAACTAGGGTTCATCAAGATCCTTATCTTGATCATCCATGCATGAACATATATACATTATCTAATCAAATATACCTTTGATGACACTAGATGGAACTTTTAACACAATGCAAGCACGATCCTCGATTCTTTGATGAACACTTAGAGTTCCTTAGAAGAAGTGTAAGTGAAGGTCACTAATGGTGGTGTTTGCGGTCACCGAAAGAGAAGGGAAGGGGTTTCAAGTTGGCGTCGGGTGAGGGTGGTGGCGGTGGTGGTGTCGGTGTTGGTGGCGGCGGTGATGGTGTTGGGTGTTGGTGGTGATGATGGTGGCGTCGGGTGTAGGTGATGGCGGTGGTGGTGTCGGGTGTGAGTTGTGGTGCTGGTGGTGTCGGGTGTGGGTGGTGGTCGCGGCGGTAGATGGTGTCGGGTGTGGGGGTGGTCGCGGCGGTAGATGGTGTCGGGTGTGGGGGTGGTGGTCGCGGCGGTAGGTGGTGAAGGTGGCGACGGGCGGGAGGTGGCCGGCGGCGGGAGGTGGCCGCGGCAGCAGGCGGTCGATGGAGAGGGGGGAAGGGGCGGCCGATGGGGAGGTGGGGTGATGGTGTGGTGCGTGTGTGTGTGTGTGGAAGATGGAGAGAGTTGAGAATGTGAAGAGTTGTGTGTGTGTGTATGAGGGATTTAAACACATTTAGAAGAATGTGTTGTCTTGCATGCAAGACTTCATAATCCATCTTGGATTTGGTGGTAATTATTATTATTATTTTATTATTATTATTATTTTATTATATTATTATTTATTTTATTATTATTATTATTATTATTATTATTATTATATTATTATTATTATTATTGTTATTATTATTATTATTATTATTATTTTATTATTATTATTATTATTATTATTATTATTATTATTATTATTATTATTATTATTATTATTCAAGCAATTGTTAAATAATTACAAGGTTTGTTAAAACGTTAACGCAGGGTTTCCGTTTATCAGACATAATAATTAAATAATCATAATTCATTATTACGAATGGTTTCAAGTGTTGACCTGATTTGACCGGGTGTCACAGTAAAAGTTTCATTGTTATTGAAGAGGTATTAGTTAAATATCAGTAGTTATAAGTCGGTTGATAATTGTAAAACGTTAGTTTGATTTGATTTTGAATAGTATTTGTGGCCTTTATAGCGTTGACTTTAATCTTTGTGGCCGAACAATGGCAACTGTGTTAATTTACCTCAACATCACACGACATACACACTCCACGCACAAGAAGGAAATCACACACAACAACTTCAGTCGCACGACGGGACCAGACGCACGACTCAACACTCCATTCGCACGAATCAACCCTCAATCGTGCGAATCAGCTTCATTCGTACGATTGAGCTTCATACGTATGACTGGCATTCAGTCGTACCACACAACACTAAATCGCACGACTCAACCTCCATACGCACGAATCAACCTTCAATCGTGCGAATCAGCTACATTCGTATGATTGAACCTTCATTCGTGCGATTGGACTCCAGTCGTGCGATACATGCACAATCGCATACATTCATTCGGTCACCTGACTCAATCGCACACATTCATTCACTCGCATGACTCAATCGCACACATTCATACAGTCGCACGACTCAGTCGCCGACATACCCAGTCGCACGATTGACTCAGACGCATGGCTCAGTCGCACGACTCACCCAGTCACACGACTCAATCGCATGACAGACCCAGTCGCCTGGACAGCAGAATCGCGACTGTTGACGGGCTGAGCAGCCTTCAGCTGCTCCAAACACGAGTTTTATACAAGAAGGACTTCCAGAAACACTCTACACACATACACAAACAAGAAGCACACACAAAAAGACCTCACACCGCACCCACACGACCTCATGTGTTCGGGTTGAACCCGAACACCCGAAACCCTAGTTTGGACAGCCGTTAATAAGCAAGAAAAGGGACAACCAAAGTCGTTTATCTGCTAGAATGGAGTAGACTAGGCTGTAGATGAAGTCTAGACGACGAAAACGAGACAAGCGGGTCGGATTTGGTGCTAAGATGAAGAAGATGGTGAAGGAACAGAGGATGAAGAAGATGAAGAAGAAGAAAAGAAATGGTTCTAGGGCTGGAAAAATGGGGCTATTTATAACCTTTCCAAGTTTACAAAAATGTCAAGTTTAGTCCCTGCACTTAACCCCCGAGTTTCCCAAATTTGTTTCGGTTGAAAAACGACTTTGTTAGGTTATTCATATTAATTATATAAAAATGTATTTAATGATATTTATAACTTAAAAATGGTTTATTAGTGACATTAATTTTATATAAAAATGATACATTTGGCGTTTACGATGATGAAAGTTTTAAAAGTTTTTAAGGATAGCATATGATTACATAAAGGCACAAGCACAACAATGATAAAGCAAGCATAATATCCACATAAAGAGTTAATAAAGATGAGGAATGATTGATCAAAGAATAGTTAATGGAAAACCACGTTAATTGACGGACCTTAAGGTGACGGATGTCACATAACATGCTCTTTACTGAGCATGAGTGCATTGTTCTCAAGCCCGAGGTGGTCATTTCTCAAGAGCATATCCTGCTCAGAGCCCCCAAGAAAAGGAACATGTACAAGATGGATTTCCAGAAAACATCCTATTTAGAAAACATCCCATTCAGGAGAAGTTTCTTGTTTTCAAAGTATAGTCGATTGTAGGATGTAGTATAAAATTTCTCAAGTACTTGTATTTATTTTTATGTTTTGTAACTCTTGTAAAAGAATTTGAGAGCAATATACATCATTCTTAAAAACCAACATTATCTTGTTCTTGGTCTTGTTTTGTTATACACTTATGTTCTTAGTATCATAACTAGCCAGTTCTCTATTTGATCTGTTAAGTATTCTAAGTCTATACTTATTGTGAAACTGTTGCATTGACCCACTTAAACGGTCCTGCAGACTTTTTTCTTTGCATGATAAAGCCGTCCACTATGTTTTTCTCACACTTCTGCTGTCACACCCCCGCTTATAGCGGAAACACGAGGATGTAACGGACGGGTTCGTCATAACACATTGATAATTAATAGAGATGCATTAAATAATGAAAGTCAACGTGTCATGACGTCATCGGACACAAATGGAGACTTGTGTCATGGTTAGTCAGTTCCACGACAAACATAGTCATACAAAAAAAGAGTAAAAATCCCACAACCCGGGAGCAAGTAACCAAAATATGTATAACAAGTAAATGTCAAATGCACCAAGTTTAAGATAATGTAAGACTAAGGTCAACGCTAAGGCCAGCTTCCCTAGCAATGCCCAATGTTTATTACCTGAAAAGATATGCTCAAAATGGTCAACATAATGTTGGTGAGTTCGCAGGTTTAAATAATAAACAAACTTGATGTTGTGTAATAGTTTGGTAGGACATGAGTGCATACAGTTATAAGCAAGTAATATCACATGAGCATCACAACTAAACCTACGACGTACACAAGAATTTGTCGGAACATATTCACCCTAGGGCCCGTTCCTGGCCACTGTCAGTCCCAACTAGTATACTAACAAACAAGGGTGGGGGTGTCAGCCCAATAGTACTATCAATACCTGTCCGTCGGCTCCAACACCGGAGTTAAATAGTTGTGAATACAGAACACAAAGACAACTCATGCATGTACTAGATAAATACTTACAAAACAGTAAACACAACAGTCCCAAAAGAATTGAATAAGTTCACAACATAAAAATGGTTGAGCATACTTTTCCCCCTTGATGTTTGTAAATAATTGTAATAAAACGGGGCCGCGAAACTCACCTTGATTGAGATGAATTAAAATGGACATAAACTTCAAAGGATGAGAGCAAACGACGATCTAACACCTATAATAATTATTATTAAGAACTTTAAACACGTTCGATGAGAAAGAAGTACGTTCGGTCGGTTTCGGGTCGGATCGGGTTGACGAGCAACACACACATTAATATAGGTGTTTATGAATACGTCTATATATATAATTATAATGATTTGATTACTTAGTTAGTTCGACCCATATGAAATACATATGTATATAAATATATTTACACGGTGAGGGAGACGGCAACTTAGGGTTGCCCGTAACAATTTTTTTTTTAATATATAATAATTATTTTACACTCTAGCCCCTCAACTTTAGATTACTTATTCCCTTAAGTTTAGTTAAATTACCATTTAAACCCTGGACGTTAATTATAATAATAATAATATTATTATTAATAATAATATTAACAATATTATGGTAATAATAATTTAGAATAAATTTTATTATTAGCGTTATTAAATATCAAGGTTGGCACGAAAGGGAGATACGACGCGATTCGGTTTGAAAACAGATTAATTACGCAAAAATAATAAATGCGCGAAAAGAGAATTAACGGATTTCGAGTTAATTGACGGACCTGATGGTGACGGATGTTACATCTGCTAGGGTAAAATCAACATCACTTTTGATAGCTTCCTCCGCCTTCTAACAACGCCTAGGTGCACCTTTTTTTATCCATGACAGCAACGGCGCCGTCCGTTATGCCGTAGCCACCACCAATCATGGAGATTTATGAAGCTTTGATTTCATGAGTTGCTACTACATCTATTTTATGGAGATGGATTTATGGTGTATTTGTGACAAAATTTAGTCTTAAATAAGTTATCTTATCTTTAAGGACTGATTATCAGTTACTTGCATTAGGCATGAAAAATTCAGTTTCAAATATCATTTGTAACTGATATATTATTCTTTGATACTATGTATCTAAGACTAATAGATCAGTCTCTAATAAAATAGTCCTAAATAATCACTTCTCTTGTAGTGCAACACCAGGCCTAAGAGCTGCTGTTCGGTAGCCGGAACCGAGGCCCGGTGGCTCAAAAATCGAGGCCCAAAACCCTCTTGAAAGTTTGTTTTGAAACCAATAAATATTATTTACCTCAACATGATATACATGGATATTACAAGGAACCAAAACATGTCAAAACAACCAGAAAACAAGCCTAAAATGCTTTAATTTCAAGGCCCAGTTGAGGCCCAACAACAACTGTTACAACTCGTTTTTAAAACTTAAATTTACGTATCTTTTATATTATAAAATACCCAACTCAAACCTTATATCATCAAGCCCAAAACAATAAGTTTTTAAATCTAAACTGGGCCTAAATGGATTGCTTTCCCGACTGGCCCAAAACCCATAACCTAGTTGGGCCTGACGCGACCCAAAACGCAATCTTGGTAAAAGTCGTGTAACCTAGTTAATCAAAGTTTGATTAACAAAATTCTAAACAAATAATACCATGAAGAAAAGAAGGAACTAAGAACCAATTATATAGGCCCCAATGACTTGGCCCGGTAAAACACTTAGTCCGTCTACAATTTGTTTAATTTATTAATATTTCTAATCATTTAAGAGTAAAATATTATTTCTAATATTTTAAGTTAAATAATGACTTGGAAATAAGTTTACAAAAATAATACATATAATACTTGGCTTAATTTATGTCCCGATACGATGAAAAACCTGGTTTTGTCACTATTCGCTTTACGATTAACGGATTTCAAAACTTATTATTTTACAAAATATATTTACGGTACTAATTACATTAGCTCATCAAGGAATATTTTTTCAAGACACCTATTTATAGGGTGTGTGTGTGTGTATATACAACGTACAAGTACATAAACACTCACAAATATCACTTGACGTGTTTTCGAAAATGTAATGAAACCGATACGAACCTAACAATACGTTCAACTACACAAATCTAACAATATATTCAGCTACAATACAAGAATGTTGATTAATAGTTTTCATCACATGACCTCACATGTTACACTTAAGTCACCAATGGTCCATCAAAACTCAACTATTATGAACTAACCTAAGTTAAAGAACGGCAAATTAAACCATAATGGTATCCCTTAATAATACATGGATACAATACAAGAATCTATGGATGAAACCGACTAAATGAAATACGAACTTATCGAACGATAAGGATACTTAGTCCAACTTCAACTGAACGGGAAATTAAACCATAATGGTATCCCTTAATAATATAGGTACCACCCGATGATATTACTACCGATCAATTTATGTGATAAATTTCAACTCGACATTGAGTTTCTCATAGCCTCTCTTTTACAATTTTTAGGTACTTTTGGAGGTGAAACATATTAAGTAAACTTTTTAAATCGAATTACTTTTATGTACGCACACTAGTCCACTCAATGGTGGATTAATTAAGTTAACTTATTATCACACTAAAGTCCCTGACTGAACTAAGCACAATCACTTAACTATTGGATGTAGCTTATAGATTGATATTAATAGTATTATGAGGGTATGACAACCCTCATTCAGACTGCTTTAAATATGTAAATCCACGGTCAACTATGTCAAATGATTATATTCCTAATGTAAGGTATGCTTGCAAGTATTTGTGATATGTACTTGCATGGGGAACTCATCAACTTCCACTTAGGCTATGGTTTGTGGGCTCAATACATATACATATCAACTAAACTATGTGATGCTTATACATGATTACAACCATGATTCACTAAACTATTCAACTAATGTCGCTAACGACTTTATCGAGTCTTGAAAACCTACGAGCTCACCAACTTTATTAAATCATTTTCTTACATGTTTTTCAGTAACTAAGCATGTAGGAAAGCTGCACGTTTAGGTGGCACATCTAAGGCTCATAGAAATATTATGTAACATCAGTTTAGGGATGCTTAGGTCAGTGTGTTATAATCTTTCATAATATGTACCTTAATACAATTTGTGTCTAATGAACGTAATGAATAATTAAATAAATGTTAGTGTTCTTTATTTATTTCATGTGTTCTTAAGGTTCCACCTGTTTCCCCTTCCCGTAATTTCACCATCGACGGGAGGGGTGTGTGTAAGGCCCCGTTCCCGGGACACCTACAGTTGGTCATTCATCGCACTAAAAACATATAATTACATTTTTTCCTTTCTTAAATAGTTGCAGCAGAAACATTAAAAACATAATTTCATTCCATCAAAATACTTTTGCACCTTAGTACAATCGTTCCTTTAACAATATCATGTTACATTTATTACAAAAGCATTAAACATAAAGATGCCATCCAAAATACGCTGAGTAGCCGCCCCCGTGCCATCCTCAGCAACATACCTGCCAACTTGAAACACATCAAAGTCAGCGTTGCTGAGTGAGTTCTAGTTTTATAATAAAGCTTACTTTTCTTTCATAAAACCGTTCTTTACTTTCTTTAGTAAAAACATTCGTTACATACATGCGTTCACACATCATACGTACACATAGATAATATCATTATTATCTTCATCATTACGTTCGTTACATTCATCATTCATCATACATCATTATCATTCACTTTTTTCTAGATCCTGTCAGACTTTACCCTCTTCATGGCACACAACCACGATTACTGAGGGCGAATGACAAGGATCCCATTTCATACATTATTAGGATATTTCATTAACGTTCATTCATTCTTTCATTCATCTCTTGCTCATTACCCTTCATTACTCTAATATTGTCTCATGCAATATCTCCGACTCATGCTCGAAAGCTGATGTTGTGCCGGGACCTGCTCACAAGTCCCCGACTCATGTCCGAAGACTGACACAACACCGGGATACGCGACAAAGATCTCACATGAGTCAATCACAGGGATTGAACTCCATCCGAGGCCATTGCAACACAAAGTCGCTCACCTCATTAGCAATCTCAATGATTGCAAGCTATCCGAGTCTTTTGCACCCCTAGGGTTGCTCACGTCATTGCCCATCTTAATGATAGCGAGCTATCCTAGTCTTTTGCAACAACAAGGTTGCTCACCCCAAGGAAACATCACGATAGCACGTTACTCGAGTCTTTTGCAACAACAGGGTTGCTCACCTCATACATATGCATGGCTTTATGCAACACCCCGGAGTTATGCGTAACCCGGGTAACCATCATACATTACACCCCCAACATTATGGGTACTACACCCCCACCAAAGTGGGTACATCACCCCATCAACATGGGTACATCACCCCATCAACATGGGTACATCACCCCATCGAAAGGGTACATCACCCCCATCAACATGGGTACTGTAACACCCGGAAATTTCCTTTGTAGCCGACGAGAGAGAAGAAAAAGAAATAAAGTCCAAAGTCGAGGGACCAAACCCGCCAACGAGAGAAACTTTGATGCAAGGGAGTATAAAAGGGAGGAGGCACTCCCATTCTCCCCATTTTTCAGCCAAGGGAGGAGAAGAGAGAAAGAAGAGAAAGAGAAGAAGTGTTGGCCCGGGTTGGTTCGAGTAGCCAAAATCGACGTGGAGCGAGTCAAATCGAAGCTCTATTCGACGGGATCGTTAAGGTGAGTTCTAGGACCCCTCTTTTACACGTTTTCAACTGATTTTGGGGGTGGAACACGTCCAAAAACCTATTTTCGAATTTTTGGGTGAAAACCCGTTTTGATGCATGTATGTATGTGTATGATGCGTTTGAGGCTTGATTTCTTGCTTGGTTATGCTTGTATGTGGTCATGGTATGTTTCCCTAACCATTAGAAGGGTTGATTTGGGCTTAAAAGAGGTTTGGAAAGGGTTCGAGGTCGAAAACCCGCGGCTGCAGTCGACCTAACTGCACTCTGCACCAGCTAGGGCTAGGCGACCGACTGGAGGGCGACTGGAGGCCATTCGGCCGATTGAAGTGCGACTGAGGTCCAAACGCACGTTTGCTATGCGACTGAGGTCCATACGCATGATGGTCATGCGATTGAAGTTCATGTGCTTGGGAGTCATGCGATTGAGAGATGGTGCGACTGAGGTTCATTCGCACGGAGGTTATACGACTGAAGTCCATGCGCCTGGAGGCCATGCGACTGAGGTTCATTCGCACGAAGAGTATGCGACTGAAGCCCATACGCCTGAAGTCATGCGACTGAAGGCCATACGCATGAGAGTTATGCGACTGGGAGTCCATTCGCATAGGGGTCCATTCGCATAGGGTCCATTCGCATAGGGTCCATTCGCATAGATGCCCATTCGCCTAAGTGTTCAGAAATGATAACCGAGATGGAATTCCTCGACGATATGAAGGGCATGGACGGTATAAGGTAACGCAGGATGATGAGATTATGATGTGGATGTTGATGGAGATGATGGTAATATGCATGATGTTATGTGCCATGTTAGGCATGGCGGTGCGTGCGATGCATAGTATGTATGATGTGATGTATGATTGATGCGTATGTATGACGTTGCCGTATGTTTATGTTTATGTTGTGTTCCTTGCTATGTATGATTATCTTTCTATGTCTTTGCGTTGAACGTTAATGAATGAAATGAAAGTATTATGTAACGTAAAGTGAAAGATAAAGAAAAGAGGAACGTAATGAATGAATGCATGCATTAATGAATGAATGAAATCGCGTGAGGTATGTATGTGAAGCGAAGCGAAGCGAATGCACGGCTCTAATACCTTAGGCTCAACCGTGAGAGGTTCAGCTAGTTTATAGTGTGCACGCAAGGGTTCCAGTCTTTGTGGCTGACCTTCGATGATGTACCCACTCGGTGGGGGTGACGTACCCATATTGATGGGGGTGATGTACCCACTTCGGTGGGGGTGACGTACCCATATTGATGGGGGTGATGTACCCACTTCGGTGGGGGTGACGTACCCATATTGATGGGGGTGATGTACCCACTTCGGTGGGGGTGACGTACCCATATTGATGGGGGTGATGTACCCACTTCGGTGGGGGTGATGTACCCACTCGGTGGGGGTGTAGTACCCATAATGTTGGGGGTGTATTGTATGATGGTTACCCGGGTTACGCATAACTCCGGGGGTGTAGCATGAAGCCATGCATATGTATGAGGTGAGCAACCCGGTCGTTGCAAAAGACTCGAGTACGTGCTATCGTGATGTTGCCTTGGGGTGAGCAACCTTGTTGTTGCAAAAGACTCGGATAGCTTGCTATCGTGATGGGCAATGAGGTGAGCAACCCTAGGGGTGCAAAAGACTCGGATAGCGTACATTCACTGAGATGGCTAATGAGGTGAGCGACTTGGTGTTGCAACAGCCTCGGATGGAGTTCAATTCCTGTGATTGACTCGTATGGGATCTTTGTCGCGTATCCCGGTGTTGTGTCAGTCTTCGGACATGAGTCGGGGCTTGTGAGCAGGTCCCGGCACAGCATCAGCTTTCGAGCATGAGTCGGGGATATTGCATAAGACAAGATTCGAGTAAGGAAGGGTAATGAGTAAAGAGATGAATGAAAGAATGAACGTATGAAATGAACATTAACGAATGATCCTAATAATGTATGTAATGGAATCCTTGTCACTCGACCTCAGTAATCGTGGCTGTGTGCCATGAAGAGGGTAAAGTCTGACAGGATCTAGGAATGAAGTGAAAGATAATGACGTATGATAAATGATGAATGTAATGAACGTAATGACGAAGATAATAATGTTATTATCTGTATGTACGTATGATGTGTGAACGCATGTATGTAACGGATGTTTTTATAAAGAAAGTAAAGAACGGTTTAATGAAAGAAGAGTAAGTTTTATTATAAAACTAGAACTCACTCAGCAACGCTGACTTTGATGTGTTTCCAGTTGGCAGGTATGTTGCTGAGGATGGCACGGGGCGGCTACTCAGCGTATTTTGGATGGCATCCATTATGTTTAATGCTTTTGTAATAAATGTAACATGATATTGTTAAAAGAACGATTGTACTAATGTGCAAAAGTATTTTGATGGAATGAAATTATGTTTTTAATGTTTCCGCTGCAACTATTTAAGAAAGGAAAAATGTAAATATATGTTTTGAATGCGATGAATGACCAACTGTAGGCGTCCCGGGAACGGGGCCTTACAGGTACATCATCGAAGGTCAGTCACGGAGACTGGAACCCTTGCGTACACACTATAGGATAGCTGAACCTCTCACGGTTGAGCTTAAGGCATTAGAGCCGTGCACTTCACTTCGCTTCACTTACATACCTCACACGATTTCATTCATTCATTAATGCATGCATTCATTCATTACGTTCCTCTTTTCTTTATCTTCCACTTTACGTTACATAATACTTTCATTTCATTCATTAACATTCAACGCAAAGCCATAGAAAGATAATCATACAAACTAAGGAACATAACATAAACATAAACATACATCATCATCATACATACGCATCGATCATACATCACATCACGCACATCATGCATACCATGCATCACACGCACCACCGTGCCTAACATAACACATAACATCATACATATCATTATCATCTCCATCAACATCATCATCATAATCTCATCGTCCTGCGTCACCTTATACCGTCCATGCCCATCACATCGTCGAGGAATTTCATCTCGGCTATCATCTCTGAACACTTAGGCGAATGGGCATCTATGCGAATGGACCCTATGCGAATGGACTATGGGCGAATGGACATCTATGCGTATGGACTCTCAGTCGCATAACTTTCATGCGTATGGCCTTCAGTCGCATGACTTCAGGCGTATGGGCTTCAGTCGCATACCCTTCGTGCGAATGAACCTCAGTCGCATGGCCTCCAGGCGCATAGACTTCAGTCGCATAACCTTCGTGCGAATGAACCTCGGTCGCATGGCCTCTCAATCGCATGACTCCCAAGCACATGAACTTCGGTCGCATGACCATCATGCGTATGGGCCTCAGTCGCATGGCAAACGTGCGCATGGACCTCAGTCTCACTTCATTCGGCCGAATGGCCTCTAGTCTCCCTCCAGTCGGTCGCCTAGCCCTAGCTGGTGCAGAATGCAGGTTGCTCGACTGCAGCCGCGGGTTTTCGACCTCCAACCCCTTCCAAACCTCTTTTAAGCTCAAATCAACCCTTCTAAAGGTTAGGGAAACATACCATGACCTCATACAAGCATAACCAAGCAAGAAATCGAGCCTCAAACGCATCATACACATACATACATACATCAAACGGGTCTTCACCCAAAAATCGAAAATAGGTTTTGGGACGTGTTCCAGCCCCCAAATTAGTTGAAAACATGTAAAAGAGGGGTCCTAGAACTCACTTTAACGATCCCGTCGAGTAGAGCTTCGATTTGACTCGCTCCACGTCGAATTCCACGCTCGAATCCATCCGAACCAACTTTTCTCCTCTTTTCCCCTTCTCTTCTCTTCTCCTCTCTTGGCTGAAAAATGGGGAGAAAGGGAGTGTCTCCTCCCTTTTATACTCCCATGCATCGATGTTTCTCTTGTTGGCGGGTTTGGTCCCTCAACTTCGGACTTTATTTCTTTTTCTTCTTTCGTCGGCTTCAATATAAATTTCCGGGTGTTACAAGTCCACCCCCCTAAAATAGGTTTCGTCCCCGAAACCTGTTGTTCCTTGAACCATTGCTGGCAATACTGTCTCATCTCTTTCCATTCTCTCACCTGGGATTCAATCGCTCTACGTCGTTTTTGAACATACGACTTCTGGTTTATCTCTGACTACTTCCCCCAGGGCTTTGATCCTTCGAGCTTCTCATTCGTTGCCCCAATCACCTCAATATTTCCCAAACGTCGTTTGGTGCTCGG
The DNA here is from genome assembly GCA_025215565.1 of Flaveria ramosissima. Classification (NCBI taxonomy): domain Eukaryota; kingdom Viridiplantae; phylum Streptophyta; class Magnoliopsida; order Asterales; family Asteraceae; genus Flaveria; species Flaveria ramosissima. Next base: position 58,230,458 of record CM046040.1, on the reverse strand, counting down.
CCTTCACTTGTAGACAAGTAAGGCATCTACACACTTACTCCATCATGTAACGCTTCGTGCACCTTCCCGCCATTGCCATCGAAATCACCTTCAGAAACGTCGTGACTCAATCACCCTAAGCCATCACCGTGATCCCTTCAGGCGCTGTTAGCCGTATCATCTTTTTGCAACACGTAGTGTTCGTTCTGTAGTCCGCCAAACAATCCACTCTTAGGGCTACATCGAATGGCGTATTTATATTCTTACCACTAACAGGCAATTTAGCACAGAAAGCAGCAGGAATAAAACTTTTACTAACGCCAACATTAAATACACAAGCTAAAGATCTATTTACTAGGAACATACCTGACACAACATCAAAGTCCGTCCTAGCTTCCTCCGATCTTCTTCACTCCTAAACCTCCAGCCCTTTGCTTCTTACAGTCCCTGCTCTTATGACCTTCCTCACCACAAGAATAACACTTCCCCATACCGCAGTTCTTCGCTACATGCCCGGTCTTTCCACAACGAAAGAAGGCATTAGTCCCCAATCTACATTCCCCGGGATGCCTGTGTCCACACTTGTCTCACCTTTTCGAACCCACATCATTTATGACCACACGCTGGTCATCCACCCGTGCGCCTTTGTTACTTGCAGCGGCTCCGCCGTGTCCCAATCGCTTCCCATTCCAATCTCGATCACCATCTCCTTTCTTGCTACTTTCTACCACCACCATCAATTTTCATCGTATAACCTTCCCGCTAAATCAACCGCCGACCTAAACGTGCTCGGTCGGGCAGCAATCATGTGCCTACAAATGTCCGCTGGCAGGCCATGGATATACCTCTTGATCTTTCGTGAGAGGGGTATCACCTGATCCGGCACCAGTCGTGCCATTTCGTTGAACTTGGTGGTGTATTGCTGATGCGTCATTGTTCCCGCCTCTAGCTGCAGGAACTCTCTTTCAACTTTATCCATCTCACGGTGAGGACAGAATTCCTCAATCACCAGCCTTTTCAATTCTGACCATCTCATCCTCCCGATGGCCCGACTTCCCTCAACCTGGACTATGTTGTCCCACCAACACAAAGCTGAGTCCACGAAAGAGTGGGTAGCAAACTTTACTTTCTGATCCTCTCGGCACTCGCTGATATTTAGAACAGCTTCCATCTCCCTCACCCACCGGTGAGCAGCAGCAGCAGTGCCATTACCATCAAAAGTAGGGGGCTTGCATCGTTGAAACTCCCCATAGTTACAGCCTCGTGCCAAATCCGGCGCAGGCTCTTCCTCTTCTTCTTCCTTTCATCATCGGAGGAGAGAACCGTTTCAGTCTCGGGTCGTCTCCTTTCACCCGAAGGTCTTCCCCTTTCCTTCTCTCCTCATCTCTAACAGTCTTTATCACTTCGGTCACCACAGACGGTAAAATTGTCTGCAAGACCTGATGCACTTCTTCCACGACCGCCTCTCTCATCGATGCCCTCTGATTAGCATTCTCATCACCGCCCTCAGGATGAGGGGTCTCAGGTTCTTCATGAACTACCCTTTCGGCCCTTGACCTGCCTCTTGTGACCCGTGGTTCAACACCACGTCCACCGTCACCTCCACCACGAGAAGCTTTCGAAGATCTTCCACCAGCCATTCTCTAAACACACTGAAGATTCAAACACTAACACGGTCATTCAAGGAACAGCTCAGTTTATGTCAAGTATAGTAAGTCCCTAATTACAGTGGCCAGTTGTGATTAGCCACTTAATTTACTCTTCATACTCCGAGCATTACCTGTCCTGACTACATCAATATCTAAATCTACCAGCAAAACACATAAACCATATAACACGCGCACGTGACACCGGTTAACTTTACAAAAATACCTGATGGCACTCAGCTACTCAGATTGGCATCCTATTCCCTTTCCGTCCCATTCTCAGTTTAAGATTAGGTTTTTGAAAATATTTACCCAATTCACTTAAACTTTGGCTCTGATACCAACTTGTAAGGCCACGTTCCCGGGACACCTGCAGTTGGTCATTCATCGCACTAAAAACATATAATTACATTTTTTTCCTTTCTTAAATAGTTGTAGCGGAAACATTAAAAACATAATTTCATTCCATCAAAATACTTTTGCACCTTAGTACAATCGTTCCTTTAACAATATCATGTTACATTTATTACAAAAGCATTAAACATAAAGATGCCATCCAAAATACGCTGAGTAGCCGCCCCCGTGCCATCCTCAGCAACATACCTGCCAACTTGAAACAGATCAAATTCAGCGTTGCTGAGTGAGTTCTAGTTTTATAATAAAACTTACTTTTCTTTCATAAAAAACCGTTCTTTACTTTCTTTAGTAAAAACATTCGTTACATACATGCGTTCACACATCATACGTACACATAAATAATATCATTATTATCTTCATCATTACGTTTGTTACATTCATCATTCATCATACATCATTATCATTCACTTCTTTCTAGATCCTGTCAGACTTTACCCTCTTCATGGCACACAGCCACGATTACTGAGGTCGAATGACAAGGATCCCATTTCATACATTATTAGGATATTTCATTAACGTTCATTTTATACATTCATTCTTTCATTCATCTCTTTCTCATTACTTCATTACTCGAATCTTGTCTCATGCAATATCTCCCACTCATGCTCGAAGATGATGTTGTGCGGGACCTGCTCACAAAGTCCCCGACTCATGTCCGAAGACTGACACAACACCGGGATACGCGACAAAGATCTCACATGAGTCAATCATAGGGATTGAACTCCATCCGAGGCTGTTGCAACACAAAGTTGATCACCTCATTAGCAATCTCAATGATTGCACGCAAACCGAGTCTTTTGCACCCCTAGGGTTGCTCACCTCATTGCCCATCTTAATGATAGCGAGCTATCCGAGTCTTTTGCAACAACAAGGTTGCTCACCACAAGGCAACATCACGATAGCACGTTACTCGAGTCTTTTGCAACGACAGGGTTGCTCACCTCATACATATGCATGGCTTTATGCTACACCTCCGGAGTGATGCGTAACCCGGGTAACCATCATACATTACACCCCCAACATTATGGGTACTACACACCCACCGAAGTGGGTACATCACCCCCATCAACATGGGTACATCACCCCCATCAACATGGGTACATCACCCCCATCGAAATGGGTACATCACCCCCATCAACATGGGTACATCATCGAAGGTTAGTCACGGAGACTGGAACCCTTGCGTGCACACTATAGGATAGCCGAACCTCTCACGGTTGAGCTTAAGGCATTAGAGTCGTGCACTTCACTTCGCTTCACTTACATACCTCACACGATTTCATTCATTCATTAATGCATGCATTCATTCATTACGTTCCTCTTTTCTTTATCTTCCACTTTACGTTACATAATACTTTAATTTCATTCATTAACATTCAACGCAAAGCCATAGAAAGATAATCATACAAACTAAGGAACATAACATAAACATAAACATACAGCATCATCATACATACGCATCGATCATACATCACATCACACACATCATGCATACCATGCATCACACGCACCACCGTGCCTAACATAACACATAACATCATACATATCATTATCATCTCCATCAACATCATCATCATAATCTCATCATCCTGCGTCACCTTATACCGTCCATGCCCATCACATCGTCGAGGAATTTCATCCCGGCTATCATCTCTGAACACTTAGGCGAATGGGCATCTATGCGAATGGACCCTATGCGAATGGACTATGGGCGAATAGACATCTATGCGTATGGACTCTCAGTCGCATAACTTTCATGAGTATGGCCTTCAGTCGCATGACTTCAGGCGTATGGGCTTCACTCGCATACCCTTCGTGCGAATGAACCTCAATCGCATGGCCTCCAGGCGCATGGACTTCAGTCGCATAACCTTCGTGCGAATGAACCTAAGTCGCATGGCCTCTCAATCGCATGACTCCCAAGCACATGAACTTTAGTCGCATGACCATCATGCGTATGGGCCTCAGTCGCATGGAAAACGTGCGCATGGACCTCAGTCGCACTTCATTCGGCCGAATGGCCTCCAGTCGCCCTCCAATCGGTCGCCTAGCCCTAGCTGGTGCAGAATGCAGGTTGCTCGACTGCAGCCGCGGGTTTTCGACCTCCAACCCCTTCCAAACCTCTTTTAAGCTCAAATCAACCCTTCTAAAGGTTAGGGAAACATACCATGACCTCATACAAGCATAACCAAGCAAGAAATCGAGCCTCAAACGCATCATACACATACATACATACATCAAAACGGGTCTTCACCCAAAAACTCGAAAATAGGTTTTGGGACGTGTTCCAGCCCCAAAATCAGTTGAAAACATGTAAAAGAGGGGTCCTAGAACTCACCTTAATGATCCCGTCGAGTAGATCTTCGATTTGACTCGCTCCACGTCGAATTCCACGCTCGAATCCACCCGAACCAACTTTTCTCCTCTTTTCCCCTTCTCTTCTCTTCTCCTCTCTTGGCTGAAAAATGGGGAGAAAGGGAGTGTCTCCTCCCTTTTATACTCCAGTGCATCGAAGTTTCTCTCGTTGGCGGGTTTGGTCCCTCAACTTCGGACTTTATTTCTTTTTCTTCTTTCGTCGGCTTCAATATAAATTTTCGGGTGTTACAGTGTGACATGTAGCTATTTCCCATGTGAGTTATGTTCCTTTCATTCATATTGGGGTGGTGTGCATACTTAGTAAAGAAGAAATGAATGAATAAATGAACAAATGCTTTTTAAATGAACGAATGAAAGCTTTCTAAAACCAAATGAATATTTTTAAATGAATGAATGACTATTTTCTAAGAGAATGAAGATAAGAAATGATAAATGGATAGATTTAATAATAACGACCCTTGTATGCAATTATGTGCTAAATGCCTTTGTGGCATGCCAATAAATGGATTGACTATTTTCTAAGACTAAATTTACTCACAAATACACATACACAATAAAAGTTTTTGGAGCGAAATTTGATGAAAAGTAAATTTCAGTACAAAATAAGATACGTAAGTGGTGTCTTTATATGAGTAACTGGTGATCAGTCTCTAATAAATAAGACATATATTGGAGGCTCAAAATTTGTTCTTAATATTCAAAATGCATACTAAATCAGGGACTAAAATTTAGTTCGTAATGATTTTTGCATTGGTAAATAATTAATAACTGATTTGTAGTCTCTAATTTTTTGATATGAATTATATCATTGTAAAAATGTATTGAACACTGAAAATTAGTCTTAAACATATTATAATTGTCATTATTTGGAACTAATCTGGAGTCTTTAAAGAAGTTTGTAGATGTAATAATTAGAGACTGATTTTCTATCTCTAATATAAAGAATAAATTTTCTATTTTTAGAGAATATATTAAAGACTACAAATCAGTCATTGATATTCGTATTGTAAATTAAATCAGGGATTGACTTTCCGTCTGGAATGACTTGCGCATAGGAAAAATGATTAAGGATTAATTTATAGTCTCTAATAATATGACACAACTTATATAATTTAAGTAAGGTATCAAAGATTATACTTCAGTCTTAAACATGTTATGGGTGTCTTTATCTAAAAGAAATATTTAGTCACTAAAGATATGTAAATGTATTAAATATGAATAGATATTTAGACTCTAATAAAGAAAACTAATTTTACTATTTATATAAAACATAGTATAAATTACAAATTATTTACTAACATTCCTAAAGCAAATTAGTCAAAGCAAATGCTTACTTCCAATTTGGAAAGACTTTTGTGTAGAAACTATTTAATGATCAATTCATATTCTCTAATAATATGATGCAAAATTTACAATTATAAAAAAGGTATTGAAAACTAAAAATAAATATCTAAAGTTAAATTTGTAACATCTCATATTTTTCGTTAAATTAAATGTTAACGTCGTTATAATCTTGTGAGGACCATTTTTGCCATACGTGAAACTTATGGGTCATTTATGCTTATTTTCTTAATTGTTTTAATTCTTTAATTTGAAAGTTAATGATGTAAATTTTTATTTTACTTAATAAATAAATAAAGATCCTAATAATAACTAATAATAATAATAATAATATTATTATTATTATTATTATTATTATTTAATAATATCATTAATAATAATGATAACCCCTACTAATAACAATAATAATAATATTGTTATTAATAATTTGTAAGAATTATTAAAAAAAATAAAAATGTATAAAACTTGAATGTAAATGTCTAGGGGGTTATAATGCAAATTCTAAAACTTCAAAAAGAAACTTTTTAGCATGAAATAACAAAATGAAAACAACATGGACCATTTGTGTAATTAGCCAAAACCCAAACCATTTCCCCCCTTTTTACTCGATTTTCCGGCGGGGCTCCGGCCATACTCCGGCCGAGCTCCGGCCACCCCCCCTAAATGTATTAAAAATCTTCAAATCACGAACCGAATCGCTCCAAAATGCCTCGTGTACCAACCTCGAACTTGAATGAGCTTAATAATTGTGATTAAACATCGGTTTCAAAGTTTAATCGAGGGAATAACCGACGACTTTAATCTTAGAGCCGTTCAATCATTAAATCGCACTAATAAACTAATTAACTCAACAAAAACGATCATTTGTTAACCTCTAATCGTTTACAAACCCCAATTTCATCTGAAACACACAAGAATTGCATCTTTTATTCCCTTTTGAAGCCGAAACCTACAACCAGCCGAAGACCTCATCTCGAGCTTATTAACTTACAATTGACAGAGGGCTTCTCATCCTTAGAGCCATTAGAAGCTTTCTGTAGAAGGAATTCGATTATCATCAACGCTTGCTACCTGAATCACTTTCCCTCTGTCGCGACTTAGACTTGTACGTGCACATCGAATATCGATTCAAAAATGGTAAATTAAACACCTTCGTACACTCGAAATTGCATGGGGAACAAAAGCCCCATGATTACAGGCCCTTGCATAATCGAATTAAGGTTCAATTTTGGAATTGTCGAATTAGGGTTCATAAGGAATTTGGGGTTTTCTTTCTATCTATGTTTTAAGATTTTAAAACCAAGTTAAACCACGGCCACGGCCCTGGTTAACTGGTTATTCACGTGCACCACCACCTCGAGGTCCCGGGTTCGAACCCGGGCACCCTCATTAATTTTTTAAAGGCTTTTTAGCCCTCAAATTAATTGTAGAAAATTTTTAATAACTTTAATAATGGATTTTGTAAACTTCTAATATTTTTAAAATCATCAAATCATTTTTATGATTTTTCTAAATTTAAATAATTAAATATTCTTTTTAATAAAATATTTTTCTTTGTTATTTTAAATAGTAATTAATAAATTAATGGTCCAAACGTTTCCTTTAAATATTCATCGTTTACATCACGTTATTTTAAATGGAGATTATTTGAAACATTGTAAATCAATATGTTAAATGAATAATTAAGTAAATAGTTATTTAAATAATCATTTAAATAATTAGTTATTCATTTTTTTCATTTAACCATGTATATACAAATAATTAATCAATTTGTTCTTTAAACTTTTATTTCTTAAAACTTATAAAAACAAAATAAGTTTTTATTATTGATCATCTTTGTTTTAAGGCCTTAGAAAGATTATTTAAAACGATTAAAGTGACTTTAAACAATTCTCTATTATTTTGCAAGCTATATCAATAAGTATTCAATTAATCATCTTCATCAAATGTTAAATAATTAATTTCTAAATTAATTACATCTTTTCACACATTTTATTTAATCTTTAATTTAATAAATTAAATTATTGAATCATACATTATCATTCTTAGTCTTAATTGATTTATACCATTTTTATTAAACCAAAACATAAACGATTTATTATTTTATTTAATTATTTAAACCCCCAAATCCCAATTGAAACCCTAGTTCACGTCTCACTATTAATCTTATTATTAAACTTAATCTTGGAATCAATACATTTAGGTAACTTGTAAAAGAAATCGTTGGAGCCTCGTTTAATCTCTTATCATCATTCTTATACTTGTTTTCCAGGTGAGTATTTCTATACCCCTTTTCTATTTTTACACTTTGGGGTGAAACATGTTACTTTATATACATTTCACTTGTAAACACGTTTGATTCTTGTAAACTTATGGCATTTCACCTGTATGTTGTGGTTAGTTGAACTTTGTGGCTACCATGTAATGTCAAATATATGTACAATTATTAACTATTGCTAGCCTAGCGAAGTCATAGATCTATGGGTCAGACAAGCCTGCTTGGTTGTTCCAAGTACACTTAGCTAATCGTATATACTTTTAAACGTTTGAGGCTTGTAAACTTTGTCGAGGTTTGATTGTGCATTCTGTCTTACATCCCTAGTTACTTTGTTCTCTAACTTACAACATGAATTGGCATCTTTTATATACTTATGTATTGCAAACTATGGAAATCTCACCAACATTATTGTTGACCTTTTATTTTTAACATGTTTCAGGAAATACTCAAGCTTGATCGCCACTTTTGAAGTTGTTCACACCTAGGAATGGACCTAGTTAATTAAATGAATGAGCTTGTTATATTTCTTATTAAGTCTTCTTTATTTGAGACTTATGTTTGTAATATACCTTTGAAACATATGAATAATATATTTGGATTTAATAATAACGTTATGTGGCTGTGAACGATCTTAACTCTCACTCTTCGACGTTTCCGCCGTCAAGGTTGGGGTGTGACAGATTGGTATCAGAGCCCATAACTATAGGGATTTAGGTTATTAGAAATGGTGACCTAGACTATAGTATGCATGAACCTTATAGAATTATAATTCTATCTTGTAAATTATATGTTTTGCATGCTACATAATGTTATGCCCTCTTTTATGCAACTTGATGCCCTTAGATAGGTGTGCCTTATAATTATATAAACTTGGTTACTTGTCTCCCTAAACTTATCTTTGACTCTTTGACCCTCCCCGAACATGAAATCTCTTAATCTTATTCTCGACGACACGTGGAATCGTATACTTATTGTTTATGTCTTGAAACTTTAGACTCTATGTCTAATCTATGAAAATCTCATCAAGGTTTTGATTTCATGAACCTAAGAAATTTGTGTGACACATAAACACCTGTATTCTGGATTTCCTGGCAAAAGGCCCTCGGGCTAAGGCAAGCATAACGCATAAATCCTACGGGACTAGTTATGCTTACCTGGGGATCTCTAGGATGAGTGATAAACTATGGTCAACATACACAAGTTTCTAAGGCAAATGGGTCAATTTACCTTGACGTGTCAACGTTTCCAAATGGTAATGCGTTACCAAATGGAACCATCCGGTTTATATTTAAAATATCAAAAATCCGTGATTCTTTGGACTGGTTTATCATCGAAACTTTAATATCTTCTCATTCCTATCTTACAGAATGTTCCCGTTAATATTGAACTCGTTATACTCCTCAATTCCTACGTTTAAACAACGTTATACGTTGTGCGCCTTATGTAACTATCTTCATACCTTGACCAACGTGTACATGGATCTTAATATATCCAAAGATATTGGTCGTCAAAATCGAATGTTTATTTTTAAACTTAAAATTGTTACTTAGAGTTTTCAAATGTCCTTAAAGTGTGTCCTACATTTGAAATCATGCAATGCCGAAAGGTGGAATACCTGCATCCCGGGATACCTTGTCTAGGCAAGGTATACACATAAATTTGATTCGACCGTTGGATCTGTTTATCTGACCTGGAACTCATGAGATGGGTGTTCGCTTATAGGTACGCGTGTTTACCGTAAAGTTGTGGTTGACGTAGCACTTTGAGAAATCAACGCATTTCCTTTTATTTTGAACCGAACGTTTACATCTCATTATTGTGTTGAATCATTTCCATCATTGATCTTGTTTTCCTGACTTAAACCATTCAAGATTTGAGAACCTAACACAATTAACTCTGTTATCTCGAACTTTAACCTTAATCCTAGCAAGCATGGTTTTCTTTTCCTGTTAATGTTAAATTGATTTGTAAATTGAAGTTTCTGAATTTCTAGCCGATATTCTCTTCGTTTGCTAAGCCGAGCTTTATAAAAACTTCAAACCGTTTCGCATCATAGGTAATGCAAGAGTCCGCAAGTCAACTTATGACTAAAGACACTCGTATCCCCTAAATGATTCTATCTCATCAAAACAGGGGTGACTCCCTTACTTTGGTGATGACTTTCCATTCGCTATCATTGTTCTTATGAAATCTTATCGTCAAGACAAAAGTGAACCTCATACCTTGATGACGATTTCCTCCTTTTTGTTTTTATGAATTCGTATTTTACAAATGGAATTACCACCTTAAAATAGGGGTAAAATTTCGTATCTTGATGATGGTTTTAAATTTTTGTATTGTGTGTTTTATGAAATTCCATCCTCTGAATCGGGGTGATTCCTTGTTTTGAGGATAGATTTCAATCATTTTCCTTTGGAACTCGTATTTCACGAATGAAATGACCCCACCAAAATAGGATTGAACCCCGTACTTTGGTGACAAAGGTCAGTTCTCTATTGTTTTCTTGTTATTATGTAATTCAATCATCAAGATAGGCGTGAACTCCATACCTTGATGATGATATCACCTGTTTAAAATTTTATGGATGGTATTTTCCTCAAATGAAATGACCCCATCAAAGTAGGAGTGAATTCCGTTCTTTGATGAAACTTTTCATTTTGCTATATTTTGTTTCTATAAAACTTCACTGTTAAGATAGGAGTGATTATCCTTACCTTAGTGGTAAGTTACCTCATTTTATTCTTGTGGATCCTCAACAATGAGTTAGGATCAAGCTTTCGTTTGGTAGTTAAGAGTCATACTTTGGAAAATACACCACCAAGCTAGGAGTGATAACCACATCTTGGTGAGTATTCCCATTCCTTGATCTCAAACTTACAAGGTTTTAAGACTTCAATTGACAAGAAACATGTAATAACTTGAAGGGTGAACACCGTTATCTGATTTATCGACGATAGTGTTCCAGCCAGTCAAGCTAAAGCATGTATCTTGAACTCAAAAGGGGTCGTTGTTACTTTAGGGTAACCCTAGTTCCAAGTCTGGAACATTTAAATTTTAAATCGATTTCTTCTCTCACGTTTTTTTAATTTGACGTTTGATCTAGCTTTATGGAACCTTTTTATCGACCTTCATTCTGAGTTATCATCAAAACTAATTGCACGATGATAACACTCCTAAAACAATCTTTCGTACAAGATAAATTTATTAAAAACTTATGTCATGCCTTTCTGGTTATAGCAATGTACGGTTGTGTTCATGGGTTTGGTGAACCGCGTGTGCAAGCCGTACTTGGAAAGCTATTTGTGATTGCCTTTATCGTCGATATTCAGAATTATTTAAATTCCAATCCGATCATGAACGACGTCTTTGTTTAACTCTTTACCCATAATTAAAAATGCAATTCCCATTATTTTGGATAACTTTGAACTCCTAATCTTGAAAATCTCTAAATCTCTATCCTGATTGCGACTCACAAGACTTGTTAATCATTCCGATGTGGACAAAGATGATCATGAATTTCCGCGATTGGTATTCATGGTTTGGCATAAAGGAAATGTTTACGTAGCTGGGTATATGTTCAAATTACCTTGTACTTTTTGATGTCCTTTGGTGCATTATTGACCTATTGGTTTGTTTCTTCATTGATTTTGTCCTCCTAAATCTTAAACCCATTATCCTAAATCTCTTAACGACCCTTAATAATCTTTTCTGAATGCCTTCCCCTCAAAACTGCACTTATCCTGAAAATCTATTACAATGATGTCCTCAAACTGAATTGAATCTCTAATCTTAACAAACACGATCCTCGTATCAACGTTACACTAATAAAACTTTGAAACCTTAATGACATAATTAAACAACAATCGATCATCCTGAAACCCCATAAAAGTTGTTTCATTGAGAAGCTTTTATGAATTCCATATTCCATCCAAAAACATCCTGAACTTATCTCCGAGTCTTATGTCACACCAATACTTAGTGCTTCCCTCTTGACAAAACCTTCCCAATTATCTTGAAACATTTAAACTACAAACGTTTAACAACTAAAAATTCTAAATTACTGATCTTGTACCCTTTGTCAAGGGACACATAAAATCAGGAACTATGAAAACTAACAAACTTAAGCATATCAACACATCATACTTAAACTCATTGAATTTAAATGTTCCAAGTGTCACTTGCAAATGTGACAAAATCCAAGTCTCCTCATATCCTTGAAATTAGTCTATTTTGATTAAATTTCGGGACGAAATTTCTTAAAGTAGGGGAGACTGTAACATCTCGTATTTTTCGTTAAATTAAATGTTAACGTCGTTATAATCTTGTGAGGACCATTTTTGCCATACGTGAAACTTATGGGTCATTTATGCTTATTTTCTTAATTGTTTTAATTCTTTAATTTGAAAGTTAATGATGTAAATTTTTATTTTACTTCATAAATAAATAAAGATCCTAATAATAACTAATAATAATAATAATAATAATAAATAATAATAATAATAATAATATTATTATTATTATTATTATTATTATTATTATTATTATTTAATAATATCATTAATAATAATGATAACCCCTACTAATAACAATAATAATAATATTGTTATTAATAATTTGTAAGAATTATTAAAAAAAATAAAAATGTATAAAACTTGAATGTAAATGTCTAGTGGGTTATAATGCAAATTCTAAAACTTCAAAAAGAAACTTTTTAGCATGAAATAACAAAATGAAAACAACAAGGACCATTTGTGTAATTAGCCATAACCCAAACCATTTCCCCCTTTTTACTCGATTTTCCGGCGGGGCTCCGGCCATACTCCGGCCGAGCTCCGGCCACCCCCTAAATGTATTAAAAATCTTCAAATCACGAATCGAATCGCTCCAAAATGCCTCGTGTACCAACCTCGAACTTGAATGAGCTTAATAATTGTGATTAAACATCGGTTTCAAAGTTTAATCGAGGGAATAACCGACGACTTTAATCTTAGAGCCGTTCAATCATTAAATCGCACTAATAAACTAATTAACTCAACAAAAACGATCATTTCTTAACCTCTAATCGTTTACAAACCCCAATTTCATCTGAAACACACAAGAATTGCATCTTTGATTCCTTTTGAAGCCGAAACTGTAAGGCCCCGTTCCCGGGAAGCCTCACAGTTGGTTAATCATAGCATAAAATCAGTTTAATAATAAAACATTGCAGCGGAAATAATTAGACATTCATTTAAGACTTAGAAACCATATTGTACTCATACATTGTCTTTTAATTTCAAACAAAACATGCTAATTGTTCTTAAATTACAATAAATATTTCATAAATAGGAATGCCATCCATAGCTCCCCAAGTAGCTCCGTGTGCCATCCTCAGGATCAGCGTTTACCTGTCAACTATTATGCATAAAAGTCAGCTTCGCTGAGTGAGTCCTAGTTTTAAATAATATAAGAAAATATAAACTTTATCCTTCATATAATGACCATGCATACATCATAGTATTATAAGATAACTTGCATCATAATAAGCATGTTCATTATCTTTCATTCTTTCATTATCTTTCACTTTCATCATAAATGAGATTGCACAAAGCAAGAGCTCCATGTTGATCGACAACAAATGTCAATCCCTGTCGGTACACATGAATACGGTAGCTAACCCCCGACAGTTGATCCACACTGCAAGGCACATAGCCCGCTCATGAATACAGATCCATCATCATACATCAGACTCACATAAGTGAAGTCTATCATAGTGCTTGCAAGACTTTACATCATCAAACGGGCCCGGGGGTAACATTCATTAAGTTTCACTTTCATTAATATCATCTTCCGCTTTAATATATAATACTTAACTTATTAAGTACACAACATACCAAGTACTAACCATCATAAAACATAACCCGCCGCGGGACAGCGGGGGTTCGGGGGCGGCAGCCTCTGACAGCGGGGTCCTAGGGGCAGCAGCCCCTAGTGGGGTCCAAGGGGCAACGCCCCTGGCTGGGGCCGGGCTGCCAGGTCAGCGCAAAAAACTTTTATATTTAAACATTTAGCACATTTACTTATAGAAAAATCGTTCTTGTTAAAACCCCTTAAAATCTTGGTCATTTAAAAACGTAAATTTAGTATGCATAATAGCCCCAAAACATGGAAAACTTATAAATAGGGGATCTAGAACTCACCTGGATACCACGAATAACCTCTAGACTAAGCTTTCTAGGCTAGGATCCCACTACACAATCTGCAGACAAGTTAACACTCTAAGGGGTTAATTTTCTGCCTAAATTCGCTGCTAATTTCGCTACAAGATCAGCAATTTCGCAGCTAGATTCGCCAACACTTTCGCTGCTAGTTTCACCAGCAGTTTCGCTGCTAGTTTCGCTAGCACCTTCGCTGGCAGTTTCGCTGGCAACTTCGCTGCCAGTTTTGTTGCTAGTTTCGCCCAACTTTCGTTGGAAAACCATGCCTGCGAAACTACCTGCGAAACTATAGTTTCGCAGGAAGATCCACAGTTTCGCTGATTGAATATGCAAATTCGCTGGATGAATATACAGTTTCGCAGATCGCATAAAAATTACGAACCAGTCCGTTTTTAACCCAAAATCATAACTTTTTACGTCCAATCTCTTAGTTTATCATCCATGAGGCTAAATCTAAGCTTTATACATGTTTTCATACGTAAAAATGTGACCTTTATGCGATTCTTTGCAACTTTTCAAAACCCAAAACCCTAGAATCCGGGTTTGATCTACAGAAGGGTTTAGAGGTCGATTCTTACCTGCATTGTTGCTTCTTTCTTAGATCTTGATGCTCCAACACCCAGATCTTCAATCTCTTAATCTTAGAAGCTTCAAATCTTGAGTTTTCTTCACTTTCACTTTCTACTTTCTCTCTCTACGAATTTTGGTGGCTAGGGTTGTAATGAGGAAAATGAAGCTGTGGTTTTGGGTGCTTAAGGGCTGATTATGGGCCTTTAATCCCATAGGCCACTATCCAATAAGCCTAATTTTAGCCCATGACCATTTCTTTACCTTATTAAAATACCCAATAATTAAGCCTGTCACACCCCAACCTTGACGGCGGAAACGTCGAGGAGTGAGAGTTAAGATCGTTCATAGCCACATAACGCTATTAATAAACCAAATATAATTTAAACATATGTTTCAATTGTCACATTACAATCATAAGTTTCAAAGAAAATAAAAGCAAAACATAGAATGTAACAATTCATTCTATTTTATTTATTAATCTAGGTCCATTCCTAGATTTGCAAGCTTCAAGTGTAGATAATCAAACTTGGGCATTTCCTGAAACATGTTAAAAATAAAAGGTCAACAATAATGTTGGTGAGCATTCCATAGTTTTAATACATAAGTATATAAAAGATGGCAATTCAAGTCATAAGTTAGTGAATATAGTGATTAGGGATGCTATGAACAATGCAACAATCAAACCTTGACAATGTTTTACAAGTCTCAAACGTTAAAAGTATATACGATCAGCTAAGTGTACTTGGATCAACCAAGCAGGCTTGTCTTACCCATAGATCTATGACTTCGCTGGGCTAGCAATAGTTAATGATTGTACATATAACGCCATAACATGGTAACCACAAAAGTTCAACTAACCACAACTTAACATGATGAATTGCCATAAAGTTTACAAGTCTCAAATAAGTTTACAAGTGCAAAGTATAAGTTAACATGTTTCACCCCAAAGTGTGAAAATAAGAAAAAGGGGTATGGAAATACTCACTTGATCAAATGTATGTAAATGACGTTTAAAAGAAATAATAATAAGCGTAGTTCCAACGACGTATTCCTTCACAATGCACCTATATATATATTCACAAGTTTTAGGTTTAATAAGCTTTAATGGTTAAACGAGGGTTAGAGTTTTAAGGAATTTGGGTTTGTCGAACAACTAAATTTAACAATGGAATTTACATATATTTTCTCAAAAAAATATATATATATTTATATTCATGCAAAGGTGTAAAAACATTTATAATAATATGCAAAATCTTTATAAAGTTTGGATAAATTTTTATAACTAAAATAGTTTCGATTCAAGTAATTTAAATTAAGAATAGCGTTTGGAACCAATAACAATATTAACTCTTTTTTTTATAATTCTTTTAAGAATTATTAAAAAAACCTTGTTAAAATGTTTATTAACAAGTTATATATTATTTACACTTAGAAAAATTTTAGAAAATATTTGGTAACCTTTAACAATATTAAAGTTTATAGCAATATTTTTATATTTATTAAAAATATTCCGAAATGATTTCTAAGCTAAAAAGCCTTAAAATAAAACATGAGGGTGCCCGGGTTCGAACCCGGGACCTCATGTTTGGGGGCAATGTTCTAACCAGTAGACCAAGGCTCTCAGCCGCGGTTTACTTGGTTTTAAAAGATTTAAACACTAACTAACAGGTTCCCCCATTTCTTAGAACCCTAATTCGATTGACCATAAATTGAGTGTCGAATCGTTTATGTTAATGGAAACAAACATGGGGCTTTGATTCCCCTGAATACGAACAAGATGATGCATCAATTACCCGTTTGATAGAAAATTGAAGATGAACAATGAGGGAAACAAGTCGCGCCTCAATGATGTCCGATTGATGTGCAAACGTTGATGAAAGTCAAATTAAACTCGTGGGTAGCTTCGACAGAGGTGAGGATTAAAAGCCCTCTAAGTATTTCACGTTTTGAAGTCCCGAAGTGGTGTTCGAGTAGTAGTGCAGGTTTGCGGAAAAGGTGACATGGTATGTGTGGTTTGTGCGCGAGTTTCAGGTGAAATTGAAGTCGATAATCGATTGGGAATAGCTAACGATCATTTTGGTTCAATTAATTAGGTTATTATTAGGATTTAATGCTGAACGGCTAGTGGATGAAGTCTCGGTTACCCCTTCGATGGGGTTGTAACCGATCGTTTAATTTCGTTAACGGATGCATTCATGTTCGAACGTGTACTAGAGAGATTTGGGATCGATTTGAGTTAGAAAACGGTGAAATCCATGTTTGAAGGTGGCGGAGAGGCGGTCGTCGGTGGCCGGACTTGCCACCGGAAAAAAACGGGGTGGGCGGGGGGTTTGGGTGTGTGTTTCCTGATTTACACAAATGGTCCCTGCGTTTTGGTTTTAATATTTTATGCATAAACTTGAATATCTAAAGTTTCAAATTAACATAAAACCCCCTGGACTTAAACCCTTAAGTTTATTAATTTTCTAAATATTTTATTTGTAACAACATATTATTCTATTATTATCATCACTATTATTATTATTATTATTATTATATTATTATTATTATTATTATTACTATTATTATTAATATTATTAATAGCATTATTATTACTCTTGTATTAGTTATTTTATTGTTATGTTCATATATATTGTAGTATTATGTTATCATTATTATACAACATCTTTACTATACACCAAGAAAAGAATAAAGGCAACAACTAAATAAATAAAATAAGGCCCATAAGTTTTATAAAAAGATAATAGTCCTTATAAGAATGAACGGTTAATTTTATTAACCAAAAATTACAAGATGTCACAGTCTCCCCAAC
Source organism: Flaveria ramosissima (assembly GCA_025215565.1). Taxonomy (NCBI): domain Eukaryota; kingdom Viridiplantae; phylum Streptophyta; class Magnoliopsida; order Asterales; family Asteraceae; genus Flaveria; species Flaveria ramosissima. The sequence goes on along the minus strand of CM046040.1, from coordinate 58,212,842 downwards.
TTAAAAGAATTTCGTCCCGAAATTAAGAATAAAGCTAAGAGAACAAATGCGGGTATCTCTCCTTCATATGATCCTCACGCTCCCAAGTGAACTCAGCTCCACGTTTGTTTTTCCAACGGACTTTGACGATAGGTGTGGTAGTTGTTCGGGTCTTCTTCAGGGTTCGATCCATAATCTCAACAGGCTTCTCAACGAAATGCAATGACTCATCAATTTGAATTTCCTCTAGTGGAACATGCAAATTTTCATCAGCCAAGCACTTCCTCAAGTTTGAGACATGGAAGACAGGATGAACTCCGCTAAGTTCAGAAGGTAGCTCCAGTTTGTAAGCCACTTTCCCAATTCTTTTCAGAATCTTGAAAGGGTCCTACAAAACGTGGGGCTAACTTACCCTTCTTCCCAAAACGTACAACACCCTTCCATGGAGAGACCTTAAGAAGAACCATGTCGTCGACTTGAAACTCCAACGGTTTGCGTCTTTTATCGGCATAACTCTTTTGACGACTTCTAGCCACCTCAAGGTTATTTCGAATCTTGGAAACTTTGTCAGTCGTTTCTTGAATAAGTTCCGGACCAGTGATAAGATTTTCCCAATGTCAGTCCAACAGATCGGAGAACGACATTTACGACCATACAAAGCCTCGAATGGTGCCATCTTATACTTGAGTGATAACTATTGTTATACGAAAATTCCGCGAGCGGTAAATGCGTATCCCAATCACCACCAAAATCAAGGACACAAAGACGCAGCAGATCCTCGAGGGTTTGGATTGTTCGTTCGGTTTGACCATCGGTTTGAGGATGGTAAGCCGTACTTAAATCCAATTGAGTACCCAAGAGTTCTTGCATCGAAGACCAAAAGTGCGAAGTGAAACGAGCATCTCGATCGGAAATAATGTGTAAGGGCACGCCATGACGACTCACAATTTCGTCAATGTAGATTCGAGCTAACCTTGAAACCTTGTACGTATCTCGTATGGGTATGAAATGTGCTGTCTTGGTCAAACGGTCAACGATGACCCAAATACTATCATGACCACGAGGTGTACGAGGTAACTTGGTTATGAAATCCATGGATATATGCTCCCATTTCCACATAGGGATTTCAGGTTGCTCAAGTAAACCACTTGGTCGTTGATGCTCGGCTTTGACCCTTGCACACGTGAGACACTTAGAAACATAAGACGCGATATCTTTCTTCATTCCAGGCCACCAATATTGACCACGCAAGTCCATGTACATCTTATCGGAGCCAGGATGAATGGAATATCGGGTTTGATGAGCTTCGTTCATAATGAAGTGTCGAAGATGTCACGATTCGGGATCCAAAGTCGATTCAAGAAGTACCACATGCCATTCGGTTTTGTCTCCAGTTGTGACCGAACGTTAGACATCAAATCTTCATCCTTCCCTTCGTCGGTTAATGCCGCTTGTTGAGCCTCGCGAATGCATAACTCGAGGTCACTATCGATCCTTATGTTTTGGAGCATGATAGTAGCCTCGTTGACATCCACATGGATCTCGGTATCAAATTCTCCTAGCGTATCAAACCATTGCCTTCGATCTCGAATCTCTTGAAGCGAGACAGTCTTATTGTGAACCTTGCGACTTAGCGCGTCGGCTACAACATTCGCCTTTCCAGGATGGTAGCGAATGTCGCAGTCGTAGTCGCCCTAATTAGCTCGATCCATCGTCTTTGTCTCATGTTGAGATCCTTTTGATTAAACACGTGTTGGAGACTCTTATGATCGGGTAGACTATGCATTGCGTTCCATATAAGTAGTGTCGCCAAATCTTCAATGCGAAAACCACAGCACAAGTTCAAGATCATGAGTTTGTGTAGTTCACACATGAACCTTCAATTGTCTCGACGCGTATGATATAACTTTGCCTCGTTGCATGAGAACACAACCAAGACCTTGATTAGAGGCATCGCAATATACGGTAAAGTCGCGTTTCCATCGGGAAGTGTGAGAATAGGAGCGTTACACAACTTTCGTTTCAATGTCTCGAAAGCCTCTTCTTGCTCGGGTCCCCATTCAAAGAGTCGATTCTTTTGGGTTAGCGCCGTTAATGGTTTAGCAATCTTCGAGAAATTTGCTATGAACCTACGGTAATATCCCGCTTAAACCCAGAAAAGAACGAACCTCGGTTGGGGTGTTGGAACGCACCAATTCTTCACGGCTTCAATTTTAGCAGGATCAACGTGAATTCCTTGGCTATTCACCACATGCCCTAAGAATTGAACTTTTCCAACCAAAATTCACACTGGACAAACTTAGCGTACAATTGCTCCTTCTTCACAAAGTTCAAGAACTTGTCGCAAGTGTGTCTCGTGATCGACTTTCGTCTTGAATAGATAAGAATGTCATCAATGAACACGATTACGACACTATCCAAATACGGTTTACATACTCGATTCATGAGGTCCATGAACACGGCAGGCGCATTGGTCAAGCCAAAAGGCATAACCATGAACTGTAGTGTCCATATCGAGTACGAAAAGCGGTCTTTGGAATGTCATCGTCGGCGAAACGTAGTTGATGATACCCAAACGTAGATCGATCTTTGAGAATTGAGTTGCTCCTTGAAATGGTCGAAGAGATCATCGATTCGAGGAAGAGGGTATCGGTTTTTGATAGTAAGCTTGTTGAGTTCCCGGTAGTCGATGCACATACGAAATGAACCATCCTTCTTCTTCACAAAACAGTACAGGTGCACCCCACGGTGATGAGCTAGGACGAATGAAACCCTTATCGGTCAACTCTTGCAGTTGACTAGCTAGTTCTTGCATTTCAGACGGTGCAAGACGATAAGGTGATTTAGCCACAGGGTTTGCGCCAGGAATTAAGTCAATCTGAACTCAACTTCTCGCACGGGAGGTAACCCTTAAGATCCTCGGGAAAAACCTCGGGAAAGTCTCGCACAACAGGAATGTCTTTCAACTCCTTACCTTGGCTTTCGTATTAACTACATATGCCATGAAAAGCCATGTAGTTTTACTTAAGCACTTGCGGGCCTTTATGCAAGACATGAGTTTGAGTCTTTGGGATGATTTCTCCCCAAAGACCTTCAAAGTATCCCCAGACGGTAAAGGAATTCGCATACACTTCTCGAAACATAGAATTTCCGCACGATGTTTGGCTAACCAATCCATACCAATGATAACATCAAAGCTTTCCAATTGCATAGGAATAAGGTCGACGAGAACTCGTGTTCGTTAGGCTTAAAGTGCAGTCACGTATTACGACGTCCACGACAATAGATTTTCCATCGGCGATCGACAGTGAAAGATCTTTCTAGATTGACGCGCGGTTTAGAAAGTAAAGACTCGAATTTCCAGGGACACGAAACTCCTATCGGCACCCGAATCAAACAATACAGATGCATAATGTTTATTTACAAGATACATACCTGTTTGGTAACAACCTTTATGGGTATGATGAACATAGATAGGACATTTCACAAGACAAGAAAGGACTAAAAGAAATTCAACGGCGTACCTTTCACCACGTCGTTGTTGGCTTGTGCTTGATTGGCGTTGATGTTGAAAGCCCTTCCACAAAGCGGTGGCACTTTCCAAAGTTGCGGGACATTGAGGACGAAATGGCCAGCCTCACCACAGTTGTCGCAGGTTCGTTGGTAAGCATGGCAGTGTTGTTGGCGCACGAAGACAGTAGCCACAAATTGACATACTTTCCAACAGAGAGCAGACTCGCATGAAGTTGCTTGCATGATGGTACTTGCTGTTAGGACCTGGTATTTGAACGAAATACCGAGTGATTGCGTGTTAAACCAACTCAAATAGTGCGGAATCCTATTTGATTGGCGATCCAATCAGTGAGAACACACGATGAATCAATCAAGAATTGATTTCAACGTCAGAAATCGATTAGGAACCGATCTGATGTGTTCTATGAACTTGGAGAACGATTTGGGAGGCTTCTGGACGGCTAGGGTACGTCTGGAGTCGTAATGGGATGAATGCTTACGTTTTCCCACGAATTGGGTCTATTTATAGGTTAGTATTGGTCAATCGTGCGACTGGGCCATAAGTATGGTTCAGTCGTGCGATTGAACCATGCGGTTGATTCATCCGCACGACTGAGTGTTCAGTCGTGCGATTGAGTCAATCTTATGTGTCAATCATACGACTGATCCAGTCTCCTGGTTCAGTCGTGCGATTGAGTCAATCGTATGAAGTTATTCATGCGTGTGGTCCATTCGCATGGGCCATCCGCATGAGAACTTCATTAAGTTAAGTTTGAATGTTCTATTTAATATAACTTAATGTGCACTCATTCAAACATTCATAAACCCAATAATTCAATCACAACTCATTAATGAAATATTAAACATTACAAGTAACAACCAATTCATATCATTTCATTAATCAATTACAATTACATCAAAACAGACAGACAAGTTCATTACATTACAAATCATGATCTAGGGACATACATGTATCAACAAACTCCCCCTTGGACCTAGATCTATCTATTCTCTTGTCTTCTGCATAACCTCTTATATTCTTGTACTTCTCCTCTTTAGTGACTCCTGCGTGTATCTCAAAAGCAAAGCAGAGTCTTATGACGTTTGGAATTGGAGGGCTTGTACAATATCTTGCGTGTCATAGAACAGTGGCCACTTATAATGTGTAAACATCATTAGCAGATAAGTTGGTTAGCCACATTGGGTCGAATACCCTGATAGTATCCATTTGCCCTCTCTGTTTAGGACTATGACCGCTTCAGCTGTTCTCCAATCGTAGTACCACCATTTGAAGTGGGGAGTGAAGTCCTGTGGCATTTCCCTTAGAGGGATTCTTGACATGGTTCGCGGGGGACTCCACTTCAGCATATCTTTGGCTTACCAGTTATGGGATCAACTTCAGAACGTCTGATATACCTCGTAGGTTGTTGAGGTTTGAAGTTGACCCACCTGGTGTGGTACTCTTTCCTCAGGGCAGCCTCAAACCAGCCTGACATCTTCCTCGGGTCAGCATACAGCAGCTTTAGTTTAGCCAGCTGTGTTGAGCTCAAAACCAGGTAGAGTCTTCAGATCATGTGGGAACCTGAAGTACTCTATGCCCTGCTCCCTCTTAACAGCATACGCGTTAAGGTCTTCAAAATATGCCCAAGAGATAATCCTGCCCGACACCTTATGGTGTTTCTTGACTTTGTAGAGCTTGGTGTAGGCATCTCTCTTTGGTGCAGCCCGCTGGGCTCTCACTCCTCAAAACAGGCAGCCCATTCAGCCTTACGAATATCAACATCTGCATTGGAGGCTTGGGCTGTTTCTGCAGTCTTTTCTGCTTCTTGCTCCATCTGTTGAGTACCTCAAAAGTATCACTGACTAGGGATTCACCCAAATTGGGGACCACATTCCCTCGGCGTCAGCGTACTGAGGATACTCTTCTGCAGTGATGTCTTTCTCTCAACCTCATCAATGTCGTTCAGTTCCTCATCACTGGTTGAGTCCACTGTTGGAGCATCCTTCACGATTTCATCGGGATTGAGTTTGAACATTTCAGCTATTTGCTCATCAGACAGGTCATGAATTATCTCCCCTTCTTCAGGGGTATAACTCACAGACCGTCTTACTATCCCTTGTAGGTCAAGAATCATAGTTAACTGAGTCTTGACCATTTGAAGGGGAGTAAAGTCAAACTCATCCCTCTGAAAGTTTGGATCTGTTTGATATAAACATTCAACACATAAATCATTAGTAATTAATCAAACAGACATACATTAACTTAACTTAATATATATAAACATTTAATACATTTGTTTTTCATTACATGATTCAAGTACAAAGTAAATAAACAATAAAACATCTAATCAGTACTTTGATCCTGAATCTGTGGGTGTCGCTCGGAGGAGCAGAAGTAGTGGATGACTGGTCTTGTCGACGTTTGGATCTGCGCTCCTGACCTGAGGCAGAGGCCGATGCAGCGCATCCCCTCCTTCTGCCTCGTCATCATCATCATGTCCTTCTGTCCTTTCTTCTTCTGTCTCCTCATCATCATCATCTTCCTCATCATCATCCTCATCTTCATCATCATCATCTCCGTCGTCTCCGTCACCCTCCTTTAGCTTCAGGGGCTCATCCTTCGACCCCTTCAGCCTCAGCATGATAGTCTTGTTGGTCGACTCCAACTCCTCAATACGTTTGGCGGACTGAGCCTGAGTATCTTGGAGTTGGGCCACCTCAACTCTCTGCTGGTCTATGACCCGAGCTTGCTCTGCCAATTGCTGAGATTGGGCAGCAGCCAAGTCGGTCAGTCTGCGGATCTGGCCGCCTTCTCCTCGTCAGCAGCAAGCAGACGCATAACCATACGGTTAAGCGCTGAGAGCTGCTCCTCTACCCCAATGTGAGGTAGAGTGAATCCATGTACCTGTGAGGGCTGGGCTGACGGTCCAGCCTGATGTGTGGTGGTGGTGGCAGTGGCTGTGGTGAATATGGGTCGGTGAGCTGATGGTGGTGAAGTGGGGGTGAATGGTCTGGTGATGGATGGATAGATATAGTGGTGGTGGGTAAGGTGGTGGATGTGGTAGTAGGAGTAGTGGCTGTGGTGGCTGTGGTGATGGGTGGAATCTCAGAGTGGTGGTGGTGGTGGTGTGGCTGTGGTAGAAGTGGTAGTCACGAAGGTCAACCGACGCTTCTTCTTCTTCATCCCATGTGGTTGAGCCATCCGCTTCCTCCTGGTCCCGGAGGAAGTGGATGCTCCCCCTGCAACTCTGCTACCTGACCCCGGAACATAGTTGGGGTCAGTATCTCTCTCCGAGGAGTCCCTTGGGTGCTCACCGACCACCTTAGCCCGTGGTCTGTGGGAACGACTTTGCTTCCCACAGTCCTGGTGAGGGGCTCCTCGTCTGACTCCTCCTCCTCGATGTCACCCCAGCGACAACTCCTGATGGAAGCCGGCCATCTCTGCGACCTCTCCGGCAGTGGCTGACCCCGGGGGAATAGTCTCTGTATCTGTGCCTCTAGATGGGGCAGGCATGTCATCCCCGGCATCGCCGCTATCATCATCATCAGAGTCTCTCTGGTATAGCAATGTGCTCCACGTCTGAGTCACTGTCCTCGTGGCGCCACTTCCTCTTCGCTGGCGCCACATAATCAACCCGGGCCAGATGCCCAAACAGCCTCCTGACAGGGGGCTTCACCTGCTTCCCCCTGTAGACCTTCATCCTGCCGAGAGTCGTGTCGTCCATGACCTCGAGGATAACAGCATCCTCCTTCTCCTTCGGCAGGGAAGGAAGCTTCTGATCAATGATCATCTGTAAGAATCTAGGGTACATACAGAAGCCTTCCTTCCCCTTCCCCTCGAGGTTCTCCACCAGATAACTGAAATCATCCTCGAGAAGCTGAACGGATGGTTCAGCACCAACGCTGCGTAAGCGTTCTGGATCTGGTCCGAGAGCTCATCAAAACCACCCTTCCGTGATGCTATACACTTCAGCAGCACGTGGGCCAAGTACTTAAACTGGGGACAGAGGTTACTCTTGTTGAGTACCCCTGCATTAATGTCCCCAGAGTACTTGGCTCTCATGAAGCATCCACGGACAGTGAGGGGGTGTAGACGTGTGGGACACTCAGCATCGTCCCCAAACTGAAGTACTATCCTCAGATCCTCCTCAGAAATGGTGATAGCCTCACCGAAGATCGAGCTCCTGATGCAGTGTGGCTCGGTGGATCTGTCGACTGATGCGCCAGCCCAAAAGGCCTGCTGCACTGATCTGTACGGTGTGCAGGGAGTAGATATAGCATACGCGATCCTGGATCTCTGAAGGAAAGTAATAATGCCAGCAAAGTCGGCTGCATTCCTGGAAGTCAAGTCCAGGTGAGCACAAATGTTGTGCTTAGTGCTCATATTCCATTTACCCGCCATCTGTAACACATAATAACATAAACGTTAGTTTATTGGCTAAGAGTATAAAGCAACACTTAAACTTTGAATAAAAATATCTATCATGCGATTGGGGATGTACGACTGAAGACAGTCGTGCGACTGAATCATGCGATTGAGGTTCAGACGTGCGATTGACCTCATACGCACGACTGAGTGTGCGACTGGACTCATGCGCATGAACTCTTGTGCGGTTACACTAGTCGTGCGACTGAGTCTCATTCGCATGGTTCAGTCGTGCGATTAAGTGATTCGCACCCTTCAGTCGTGCGACTGAAGTTCATCCGGACGACCAGTCGTCTGTCTAATCTGTTCAGTCGTCCCAAGATCAAATCTACGCAGAACAAGTTTTAACATTCAATTAACCGGTTCTTTAGTGTCGCCTACTCTTCCCTAATAACCTATTTTAACCAATTTTAACATATTACTTAGTTTTAATAGGTTATTAGGGTTTGACATTCTCGGTTCGCTCTTCACAGTCGTATTCATCCAATTAGGGTTTCATTCTTTCTGATTTCGATGAAATAAGACTTCAATATACCTGTAAGATGATGAGCGAACGTTAGAATCACAGAATCAGCAAGAAAAATCAAATAGAGAAAATTTGGGCAGAGTAACGGTACTATATGCGATTTAGGGCGATTTTGCGAATGAGGAGTCTCTGCGACCGACTCCCCTCTATTTATATCCACTCTAGTTCCAATCGTGCGACTGAGTTCATTCGCACCTTTCAGTCGTGCGAGTGGGACTCAGTCGTGCGATTGGGTCAGTCGCCCTTCTCCAGTCGTCCGACTGAAGTTCAGTCGTGCGACTGACTCACTCGTTCGCATTTAAGCATCCGATTGGACTAATCGTATGTTCCATTCGTGCGAATGGACTTCATTCGTATGGTTAGACCATACGTATGGTCCATTCGTGCGAATGGGTCATACTTAGTTAATTTTTCTGCTATTTTCCCAATTTACCTTTAACTCTTTTATATTAGTTTAATTAACGTTATGAACTATTGATCATCTCAGACATGATCCTTTAATCTAGAAAACACTTTGATCACCTCAGACGTGATCCTTTTAACCACTTTGGTCACCTCAGACGTGACCCTTTTAAAAATACTTTGTCACCTCAGACGTGACTAAAACTTTGTCACTCAGACGTGACTGATATAACTTTTCAAAGAACATATGGTCATCTCAGACATGACCCTTTTAGTGAGTTTATTCCTTCTGATTTTCCTGATGTAGTCCGACACTGACTCAAGTTAAAACTTAAAACAAACGAACTAATTTAAGAGTTAAACTAATTACATAATCAGACATATTTTTGGCTTTTGTGAGAGATAAATCCAGAGATTGATATCTACGGGATTTGGATCGGGAGTAGATAGCTTCAACTTAGGTTGATCACATCTGGACCAATTCAATTTTTGGAATCATACAGGCAATTCAAATCATTTGGGACTGTTATAAACCTTTTGATGCTCAAGTTCTCGGTGTTCATCCAGAGTCGTTAGCAACATAAGGAAATCATACTGAAACTCTTAGGTTTTCACATTGATTTGGAACTTTGAGAATGTAGCCACAATGATTGTCAGTATGTTTGTCCACTTAAATCCATACACAGACTTTTGACACAGACTGGTGACTTATTTAGGTTTAATTATTTCAACTAACACTTGTGGATCCCACACTTATATGGTAATCAACATCCCTCAGGAGCTTTTGAGCGGTCTACGGGTATTATTACAAGAAGAGACTATTCTTAGAGCTTTCAAAGAGAAGCCTGTCCTCAGGTCAGTGCCATCGCACAGCAGAGAGGCGGCAAACAACAATGAATTCTAGAATATCTAGGTTATGCTTATCCTCAGGTCAGTGCCATCGCACAGCAGAGAGGCACATAACCTATCTCCTTGTTAGAGCAGCTTATTTTATTTTGCACAAAATGCACCAACAACATAAGTCATTAGCTTTATTGCATTTGTCTTTCATTTTTTTTTCTTGCTTTGCTCTAGTTATGGTCATCCGCACACATTTGTGGCGTTTAATTGCTCATTACCCCTTATTGGAATATTGTTGATGTGTTAACCAGTGATAAGATGGACGCCCACAGTCAGTTGAACACTTTAGTTTTATCTTGAAATCACCAATCCGGTCTAGTTGTCTATTGTGTTGAATCTACCAACATATCATATATGGTCTAGCAGCCTCTAAGTCTACTTTCTTTGTGTCACCTTAGGAGTTGCCAGTTTTCTATCATCTTTCCTTTTAGTATTGCTTAGACTACACAGATTTATTACTTTGAACTTTTGCATATTACTAAAACTTAAATTTTAAAGTCCCTCTTGATTGTTCCTGTGTACTATCATTTTCCAAAGGTATTGAATCGGTATCACAGATACAATCTACCTTATTTCAGCTCGCTACTCCTTCTCCCTCATTTTTTTTTTTTTTTTTTTTTTTTTAATGTTAACTTGCTGACATATTCTCCCCCTAAAATACTAAAATCATTTCTGGTTTAATTATTTTAGGATTTTAATAAACAGCAAGAGAACATGAGTTTAAATAAAATTAAAATCAAATAGACAAATCAAAATAAATAAATAAAAATAAATTTAAGTACACGACATCGGACTACACATTTTCATCATCAGGAATTACCTCACTTTTCTTTTTAACACCGTTGACCTCTAATAAATATTGAAAACGTGGTTTATCAAAAGCTTTAGTATAGAGGTCAGCGCGTTGAAAATCAGTATTAATTTTAACCACATCAATTAAGTTCTTTTCAAAACAATCCCTTATGAAATGGTATTTAATACCGATGTGTTTGGTCTTAGGATGTTGGACCGGATTTTTAGTTACTGCAATTGCAGCAGAGTTATCAACAAAAATAGGAGTAGATGAGAATTTTAAACCGTAATCCCGCATTTGCTGTTGAATCCAGATGATTTGAGAACAGCAACTTGCAGCAGCAACATATTCGGCTTCACAGGTTGACAAGGCAACCGATGTCTGCTTCTTACACTGCCAGGTAACTAATCTTCTCCCAAGAATTGACACCCTGCTGATGTAGACTTGTAGTTCATCTTGCAGCCCCCGTAATCCGAGTCACTATACGCGGTAAGCTCAAAGTCATCATCATGAGGGTACCACAATCCAAGTGTGGGTGTACCCTTCAGATAACGAAAAATCCTCTTGACCCCGATCAGATGGTTGACCTTTGGTTTAGCCTGATATCTTGAGCATAGACATGTAGCATACATAATATCAGGTCTTGAGGCAGTGAGATACATGAGGGATCCGATCATTCCTCGGTACATAGTGGCATCTACTAGATCTCCATTATCATCCGGTGCTATATCATGATTAGTAGCAAGTGGAGTCCCAGCAGCAGAAGCATTCTCCATGTCAAAGCGACTGAGAATGTCTCCTACATACTTGGTCTGATGTAGAAAGATCCCATTAGGTGTTTGATCCACCTGTAACCCGAGAAAGAACTTCATCTCCCCATGGCACTCATCTCAAATTCTTTCTTCATTACTGCTTCAAACTCTTTACATAACTCTTCGTTCTTGACCCGAAGATTATGTCATCAACGTATATCTGTACAAGCAGTAGGTCGCCATCCTTTTCCTAATAAACAGTGTACAGTCAATTACTCCCCTGCGAAAGCCGTGTTTCACAAGATGAGTTGAGAGTTTTCATACCAAGCTCGAGGAGCTTGATGAAGCCCATATAAAGCTTTGTCAAGCTTGTAGACTCTATCCCGATGATAGGGATCTTCAAAACCCTCTGGGTGACTACGTAGACTGTTTCTCTGATTTCCCATGAAGGAATGCACTCTTTACATCTAATTGGTAGACTTTGATCTTCATGTACGATGCATAGGCAAGGAAGATACGAATCGCTTCCATCCTTGCCACGGGTGCAAACACCTCATTGTAGTCAATTCCCTCGACTTGGCGAAAACCTTGAACCACCAGTCGAGCTTTGTTCCTGATAATGACCCCTTGGTCATCCTTCTTGCATTTAGTACCCATTTAGTGCCAATGACTTTAGCACCTTTAGGTTTATCAACTAGTGTCCATACACCTAACTTCTTAAACTGTAGAAGTTCTTCTTGCATGGCACTCACCCACGCCTCATCATTGAGTGCTTCACTGACATATTTTGGCTCAACCTGCGAGACAAAACATCGATAGGCACCATCATGAATGTAACTTTCTCCATAACGAGGCGTAATCAGCTGAGTACAACTGATTTCGGGTTTGTACTCCTGATCTGACATCTCCAATGACATTGTCAGGGGGATGATAAACATTTAGTCGTGATCCTGGAGTAGTAGGAACAGCTACCTCAGAGCCAAGATTATGAACATTTGGTTCTGCATCTGAGGTAGTTGGAGTTTGAGGTTCTGAAGTCGAAGGTGCATCACTCGTAGATGCTTGTGGACTTGCTGGAACTGGAACCTGTTCCTCCTGACTGTTCTGGTCATCTTCTTCAGCTTCATCTTCAGAGGAGGAGTCACTGTCGTCGACTACTCCCCTGACTGAGTAGATGATTCTCCCTGTGTGCTAGATGGTGTATTCAGAATATCATACATCATCCTAGTTGCTAGCTCATCATCCGAGGGAGAGAGAGGTATGTTGAAGGATTTGAAGAATCCATCATAATCGAAGAAGTAGGCGGGTCCTTTTCCTGTAGGTGGTGTGGTATATCTCTGAACGTCGACATTACACCACACTTCTACAAGACCGTTGAGTTATTGTAAACTCGCTTATTCGGTATGTTGTATCCTAGAAAGATTCCTTCATCTGCCTTCTCGCTGAATTTTCCTTCTTGCGTCTTCTTCAGAAGTGTACATGGCGCGCCAAAAGGTTCAAGATACTCCAAATTCGGTTTGCGTCTTTGGAGTAGCTCATAACATGTCTTTCCGTGGCGCTTGACTATTAGGACTCGATTAGTGTATAACATGCATTTGCTACTGCCTCATTCCAGAATTGGATAGGCAGTTTCGAGTCCGCCAGCATAGTCCGTGCAGTCTCTATCAAGCTCCTATTTTTCCTCTCAGCAACTCCATTCATCTGAGGCGTGTATGCTGAAGTGAATTGATGAACAATCCCCTTTTCCTTGCAGTATGCCTCCATCCATTGATTCTTGAATTCGGTCCCGTTGTCTGAGCGTACTTGTCTAACCTTTAGCTTGTAGAGAGATTCCAGAGTGGTGACTAATTCCTTGAATGACTCAAATGTTTCTGATTTGGATTTCAGAAACATTACCCAAGTGAACCTTGAGTAGTCATCAGTGACCACAAAACAGTACAGAATCGCCTGCAATGCTCCTTGTACTGACTGGACCAAACAGATCCATGTGAAGAAGTTCAAGAGGAAGTTCTATTGAATGAACTTTCTTTTCCTTATGAGACTTCTTTGTCTGTTTGCCTTTCTTGCAAGCTACACAAAAGTCAGGAAGTGGAAGTTCTTGACATTACTCCTCTCACTAAGTCCTTCTGAATCAAGTGATTCATCTTCCTTTGACTAATGTGTCCCATTCTCTATGCCAGGAGATTGAGTCCTTCTCAGTAGCTTTAGATAGAAAGCACTGCACTTCATGATCCGTTGGAGCAGCTGTTGACAGATCCAAGACATATAGATCCTTATATCTTGAAGCAGTCATCAGAACTTGATCCTCTGGAATCATATAGTCTTTCTTCAGCACGTAACACTTGTTGTTGTCGAAGATGACTTTAAATCCTTTATCGCAGATTTGGGAAACAGAAAGCAAGTTATTTTGAAGTTGTTGAACGTAGTTCACCTTATCAAATTAACTTTCTGATTTCCACTTCTCCCTGTGCTGTGATGTATCCTCCCTTGTTTCCTGCAAAGGAAACATGCCCCCTTTATTTGTTTGACATTTGATAAAAGGCTCTATTTCCTGTCATGTGCCTGGATGCTCCGCTGTCTATAATCCACGTGTTAGTCTCAGCGCTATACCGAACACCCTGCACATATCAAGTAAATGTATTAGTTTAGGTAGGAACCCAAGCCTTACTGTCTTGGGTTTCCCAGAGGCATCACACATCATAAACTTCACCATTGACCTTTAGAAGGTGAGGGTAACTCAGATTCCTTCTTGTCATCAGTATCAGTCACACAGGTAGTCTTCTCTTTCCATAAACAGATTTGTGCAATGCCTGTTTATGATAAACAGTCGTCTGGCTTACAGGTTGGACTTTAGGTTCACTAGATCTTCTAGGTGGAGTTAGAGAACTCCTCTTAGAAGACCAGGTCTAGAGTCCTGAAGATCAATCTTCTTCCTAGGTGTCTGATAGAAAGGACAATAGGAAGCAATATGTCCACATTCTCCACAGTTGTAGCACAATCTGCTATCAACCTTATAGTTTGACTTTCTTTGTGGAGAAATGCGTGACACTTTAGTAACATCAATCACTTTAGGTTTTGACTCTTGCATGTTGATGTTTTCTCTGGTTTAACAAATTTTAACTGTTTTGACCTGTTTAACTGTTTTCAACTTTTTGGTTAACTGGTTTTGACTTGTAGCAGCATGTGAAAATTAACGTTTGAAGTCTTTTTGGGTTCTGATTTGACTCTGTTTGACCCTGACTTTAAGTTACCTTTTTCAAATTCATTTTCCAGATTAACACAAGGCAATTTACCCTTTGCCTTTGAAGTGGCCTCCTTTTGTTTCTGTCCAGATTCAGTAGATGAACATGATGGTGTCTGGATCAGTACAAGAGGAGTGTCACCACATGATCCTTGATTGGGTGGTTTACTGGTTTAGACTTGGTGTTCATCAAGGTCTCAGGTGGTGGTGGAACCACTTTGTAGCCTAATCCCTCCCCATTATTTCTTTCTCTCACTAAGTGTTGAACTATGTGTGAAGAACTAGTCAACTATGCAGTTTCTGTTTTAAGGAATTAACTTCTACTTCTAGAACTGCCCTTTTGTTTCTTAGTGTCTCTTTAGGGAGTTTAAGGACATTTAAGTCCTAATGTCATTTGATTGATTAAAGGCAACTACTTCGGTTTCCCTAAGTTGTTTAGTCAATATGTCTATCTTTTCTTTATAACTATGCTCATTTTGTTTTAGAACTCTATTGGCCTCAGTGCATAGTTGTAAGTCCTTTACTAAGTTATCATTGTGATCTAATAACCTAGCAAATTTTTCATCAATGCTATTCCTAAATATATCACAGTTAGAACAAGCATGATTATTAAACAATTGGTCAGTTGTACTTACCTGTGTTGTTTCAGAGGAGTTAGCCATCAACGCAGCATCAGACGTCTCTGGTTCTGGTGATTCTGACTTTTCTGAATCTGACTTGGAAGTTTCCTCCTTTGGTGTGTAACTGACTTCAGCTGCAGTTGTTTCTTCACTGTGTGACATTGCTATATCAACTGCTAAATCACCTTCACTCGCAGAATCATCATCAATATCTTCAACACTGGCAATGTTAGATTCTGGGTTGACAAATCTAAAACTCCAATCCTGTCCTTCATCATCATGAGCAGTCAAGGCTTTTGGGTCCTTGTTTGATGAAGTAGAACTAGAGGCTTGCTTGTCTTGGTGAGTAAAGGATGAGAACGGGTTCCCATTACCCGTCTTCTTTGGTTTGACACATTCCCTCTTGAAGTGCCCTTTCTCTCCACAGTTGAAGCAAGTCACCTTGCTCTTGTCAAAACCAAATGTAGTATCCTTAGTAGCTATCAAGTTCTGTCCAGTCTTCTTAACAAACTTCTTCGCCCTTCGGACAGCGCTAGCTAAGGCCCACATTATATCCATTCGTTCAAGCTCCATTTCATCTACCTGCTCGTAGTCTTCATCTGCCAAATGACAGTTTCCAATCTTCCCAGCCACAAGTCCATCATATGAATGAACTACTGCAGCTAGAAGATCCATATGCTCTCGTGCTACTTCTACGGTCACATTTCCGAGGTTCTCGGTCTTCAATTTAGTAGCACTTGCTTCTGATCCAATATAATGGGTACATGATGACCCTGACGTGTCTGATCCAGAAGTAGAAGCATGTGAAGAACCTGACGAGCTGGACACAAATGCTATCTGGAGAGGTGCTCCAGATGTCTTAGCTTGAGGCGTGGCATGGTATAAAGCTGGGTTTTGTGTATATGATGACTTCTGTGCTCTATACTTCATCCTTAGTGCTTCTTCACGCAGTCTAAGAATAAAGTCATTTATATCCAGCTTTATAAGTATACCATTCTGTCTAAGATTAGACACGAATGAGGCCCACTTGTCAGGCAATCCATCTGCGAAGTTGCTTACTTTTTCTTCCATAGTTGTCTCCACTCCATGTGTATGCAACTCGCTCATCAAATGGTAGAATCTGTCTATGACTTCATCTAACCCCTTGTTACCAATTGATGAGAAGTTATCGAATTCTTTCTTTAACTCCTTTGCCTTGATTGCCTTTAACGATGCATTCCCATCATACCTTTTCTCTAGCTCATCCCACAGTTTCTTGGACTGCTTGTTTTCTGAGTACTGGTGGAATATATCTTTGGGGATCGACTGAGTTATCATCGCATAAACTCTTTTCTCTGCATTATACTTTACTTTCTGTGCGTCAGTCATCCCACTTAACGTTAATTTCACTCCATCTGCTCCCACCGGTGTACTATACCCAACCTCGATAGCTTCCTACAGATTAGGATCTACTCCATTGAGGTAGATCTCAAAACGTTGCTTCCAGTGAGGAAACTCATCTAAAGTCAAGAGCTTTGGTGGTTTATTGTGAATACCCACCTCACTCTCAAGCAGCAGCAGGTTCTGAATTCTTGAGTCCTTCCCCGCAGTAAAGGCTGACATCTGATCTTCCATGGTTAATAAACTTAGAGTCTAATCAAATCAACTTTAACTTATGCGACTGAAGGATGCGAATGGTCTTATCGTGCGAATGAACTCTACGATTGGTTCAACCGTGCGACTGAACAGGGCGAATGGTTCAGTCGTGCGAATGAATCTGGTTCGTGTGAGCTATGCGAACGAAAGGGTTCAGTCGTCCGAATGAAGGTGCGACTAGGTCCAGTCGTGCGAATGAACACTGCGAATGAGTCTAGTCGTGCGAATGAGTCACTCGTGCGACTGAAGCTGCTGTTTTGCGAAAA